>JAUTDX010002375.1:0-47556 GCA_030844895.1 Ambrosia x helenae | reverse complement strand
GGGCCGATTAACAAAAAGAAAGCAAGAATAGTTACTTACAATGCGTATGAAGGCTCGATTGTACGGTCAAGCAGAAAAGTCAAACAAAGAGATTTGCAGATTTGGATGAGGTTTAAGGTGGAATTGAGTATAGGGGGTGTGTTTGTCGGCGAGGGTAGCTTGTGTGGAGGGTATCAATTTATAGTATTACATAAGAAATCGATGAATTGAAAGTTTGACTATGCATTGAACAAAAACGTGTTATATATGGATCAATTATGGAATGATTACACGCAATTAATAGCTGTAATCGACGAGGGTTGTTTGCTTGTTCACCAATCTGTCTAGAACATTGCCGAATTTAGTTGAATCGGCGTTAATTCAGTTAATTTTCGAATGGGTTTTGGGTTTGACTTATGGGTTGACTGGCTTAAATAAGGGAAGGGTTAACTTTAAAAGCGTTGGGATTATTATCACAATAGATGTTGTGCTCAGCTGGTTTGTGCTTGTTGTTGAAGAGGGTTGGGCGTGGGTTCCGAATCCCAGCTAAACACCTATTTTTAAGCATTTTTATAAAACTATATTAATATATATATTTATATATTATGATCACACAAGATTAAATAATGTTACGAATATTTTTTTAAATTATTCAAAACATCGGGATTACCACGATTTTATTAAATACTATCATTTTAAGGTGTTTTAAAAAATATATTGTTTAAAACTAACACATTCTTTTACTAATCTACAAGTTAGGGAAAATATGCGATGTTACAGTCTCCCCTAACTTTTGGAAACTTCGTCCGAAGTTACTTGAGAACACAGGGTTGAGGGGTGAGTTAAGGCACGCCATGAATTTGTAGGTAATAGAATAATCTGTTTTGAATAATTTGGGTAAGAGGGTTTGATAGGTGTGGCTATAGGAATAACTAACTGGACTTACCAAAACCTTATTAGAATTTCACACTACCTTAACGTACCTGTAAATTCACGATTTACGTTCGGATCGCAATCACCAATTTACCTTACATTAGGGTTTTGTGTCATTCTATGACTCTAAACACACATTTAGTAATGCAAAATAACCTTGTGATTGAATCGTATATAATGTATCCAAATGAGTCCAACTGTTGAGCAGGAAAAAGACTTCTACCAGTCAGTGTGTAAGAACCTCTACCGATTGTTGAGCAGGTGCGATAGCCTCTACCAGTCGTTGAGTAGGTTGTAGGGCCTCTACCGACTGTTGAGCAGGCATGATGACCTCTACCAATCGTTGAATAGGTTATTTGGTACTCTACTAATTGTTTGAGCAAGTACTTCATCCTCTACCAGTTGTTTGATTAAGTGTAACAATCGTTTTTGGTTTAACACATAAGTTGCAATTTGATAATACATACATGTAAGCAAGTTTATAATGCGTCAAGTATCAAGTATAGCATGTCAGTTGTAATAGAGTTGCTCTGTACATGGTTAATGACTCTAGGTGTGTTTATAGCAAATAGTTTATATTCCATGCTTTCAAGTATCATAAATAATCAAATGTTCAGGTAGATAATCAAGTCCTCATGTATAACTAAGAATCAAGTTTGATGCAACGAACATTCAAGTTTTTAATAGTTTGGTTATCATGGGTATCAAGTTCATGTTTTGAGAAGGTGAAGGATATGAGTCTAATTCTTGAGAGGATGGTGAAAAATCTTGAAGCAGAATCAAGGTTGTGAGGGATAGTGACTGTGAAGATAGTTGATAAAGATTTTATTTTATAGTAAGGAGATTATGTAGCAGTGTAAATTGTGGGGTTTGGATCAAAGATTAGAATCAAGTGTACGAGAAAACATGATTGTGGTATATGCCAAATATTGTAAAAATTTGAACAGGTTGAAAATCAGTGGGTGTCGATTGAGAATGTAGAGACTAAATATTGTTCCTATGGGTGGGAAGATTTTATTTTTCAAAATTGATTTTGTACTTTAAAGCAAAGTCATTAAATGGTACAAACTAAGTGAGCTTCGATTAAAATATTCCAATTAGTTAGAGATTTTAAACGTGACATTAGGTTTTAATTATCAAGGTGACATTAGGTCGAAATTCCTTTGTTATGCTAATGAATAAACATTTGAATTTAGAAATTAAGATTGAGGACACCTGTTGACAAAAATATGTATTTTCCATAGTCTATAGGTGACGGAAATTTGACAATATTAAGAACTCTTTTAGTGTTGTGCTAGGGTATACTCAAGTTATGAGGTTACAAAAGAAAATAAAAAAAATATATATATATAATATGTTGAGAAAGGAAATAATATGATTTGGGTAGGGTGTTGAAAATATTTAAACAAGTGGCTAAGATGGTAAGGTGAAGTGTGATTGTGAAATCCATATATGATTATGAAATGGGATTGATTTAAGCTGTAAAATTTTGAGATTTTAGAGCTTAGTTTTAAGGAAAGTGAGTGTAATCATTTATTCATAATTAAAACGAATAAACGAAAACGTTGACTTATCGAAGCTTCTAGATTCTAATAACATAGTGAAGACATGCTTTAGCCTATAAGTGAACAAATCATCCCGAGAATTCCCAGGTAGGCATCCGGGTCCCTCGTCTGATTGGGATTTATGCGCAATGCCAGTCCTAGACAGAAAACTCAGAATATAGGCGTTCACCCTTCCAGATTGCACGTGTTCGTTATTAAAGTCTAGAACTTCGACGGGATCTTCAAGGCAGTTCAGGTTAGGGCCTGAGAATTTTGTCCTATTAGTCTAAGGGTAGACCCAGTGTTGGAGAACAATCTTCTTGTAGGGACTAAAGTAGGGATAAGAAGTAGGAGGGAGATAGAGAATAGAAATAAGTAGGGTTGCAAATAAGAGGAACAAGTACTGGTTAAAATCCTATGGTTATAGACTAGATTATTTTTTCTAATAACCTAATTCCCTATAACCATGGCTCTGATACCAATCTGTAAAACCCCAACCGATGGCGGAAACATCGAGGTGTCACGTAGTGATGATTGTTCAATAGCTCATGGTACTAAATGAAAGTTGAATAATATTAAACAATTTACAATTTTATCTTACAAGTAAAGATTACAAAAGTTAATTAATATAAACTAGATCCAAAGCTCCTAGGTATTCCAAGACTTGTACAACTTCCAATAGCAAATAAACCTGAAACATGTTAAGTTGGAAAGATGGGGGGGGGGTCAACTATAAATAGTTGGTGAGAATACATAGGTTTTTGAATATAATAGATAACAATAGTTTGTACAACAATCACGTTGTATAATGATATGAGTCCGACATGTAACAATGCGTCTTTTGTACAATCAAACCTTGTGTCGACTGAGACCTAACTCGCAAGTTAGTAAAAGTGTAACTGTTATCGATCATCCCTGAATTTATGCGGGGGATGGGTTTGTCAGACCTATAGCCTATATCTAAACAGGCGGCTTGATCATTGTTAATGATTGTACTGTGTCTTTTTGTTACAGTCAAATGATAGAATGTGTAAATGATAGTGTAATTGAATCACAAGTTTCAATAATGTAAGAATGAGTAAATGATAGTATATAAAATGTTTAAACATGTTTCACCCCAAAATGTAAAACAGAAAAAGGGCTATGTAAACTCACCTTAATGATAGTATCGAATCTCTTGATATAGAATAAGTGTGGCTCGTGTGTATCCAAGTATCACCCTATTTTAAGGTAATAAATAAGTGTTGGGGAAAACTTAAAAGTCTCAGTTTTCTAGTCTAAAGTATTCTAGGGTTCCTAATTTGGGGATTGATAATTGATTGATGATTAATTTAGAATAATTGTTAATGACATAATAAATAGAGAAATATTTAATAAAAAGGATTTTTGACCAATCTTAATTAAAGGTAGTTGTATTAAAATGCAATAAATGTGAAAATAATTTTTATAAAAATTATTTTCTTAATTAATGAATATATACTACATTAATATTTATTTGTCAAATTATAGTATTAATATCTAAAAATATTAAATTATAAAATTTCAAATCATAAAATTTTATTTCTGATCTAAATGAATAAAAATAATTTATGTGAAATTTTGATGTAAAAATAATGAAAACTTAATTTATTATGAATTATTTATGATTAAAATAGTAAAATATATTTAAAATTACTAAATATACGTTTTTCTGATATAAAAATTTAATTCCGGAAAGTTTATTGATTTATAAGTTTAAGATAATTTTTATGAAATTTTATAAAACTGTTAGATATTTTTATAGAATTTTTAATTTATAAATGATTAAACTTGTAATATATTTTATATATATTAAATAAACGATTTTTGAAAAAACTAAAAATTGTATGATAGTCTTTACCATTAGAATAACATAAAATAAACTTTTATGGAATTTATAAACCTCTTTTGGTATTTTAAAACTATTTTTAAAGATATATATATATATATATATATATATATAAGAAAAGGTCTAAAAAAATTGCATGTGCCAGGACTCGAACCCAGGTCTGGCGGGTCCTATGTTTATAATCACAAGTCTAACCAACTGGTCTAGACCCTGAGAACGAGATTATTTGATTTCAGTTGCTTATAAAGGATGGTTGTTGTTTATCATAAATTACCAAATAAAAAAAGATGATGCCTGTGATCGAACCCAAGGCAACCAGCGGCCAGAATCTTTGTACCAACAGATTTCACCAACGATCTAAGGATCAGTTTGTGTTTAGTTTTATTCTACCTTAATTATAAACAGACATGACTGTAAGTCATCTTCCCCAAATCATGCAAGAACCCTAGTTTTCTAAATTGGATTCAATACACAATTATAACCCAATTAATTATGGGGTTATTACTGAGGGAGGGCCGATTAACAAAAAGAAAGCAAGAATAGTTACTTACAATGCGTATGAAGGCTCGATTGTACGGTCAAGCAGAAAAGTCAAAACAAAGAGATTTGCAGATTTGGATGAGGTTTAAGGTGGAATTGAGTATAGGGGTGTGTTTGTCGGCGAGGGTAGCTAGTGTGGAGGGTATCAATTTATAGTATTACATAAGAAATCGATGAATTGGAAAGTTTGACTAAGCATTGAACAAAAACGTGTATAATGGATCAATTTATGGAATGATTACACGCAATTAATAGCTGTAATCGACGAGGTTGTTTGCTTGTTCACCAATCTGTCTAGAACATTGCCGAATTTAGTTGAATCGCGCGTTAATTCAAGTTAATTTTCGAATGGGTTTTGGGTTTTGACTTATGGTTTGACTGGCTTAAATAAGGGAAGGGTTAACTTTAAAAGCGTTGGGATATTATCACAATAGATGTTGTGGCTCAGCTGGTTTGTGCTTGTTGTTGAAGAGGGTTGGGCGTGGGTTCGAATCCCAGCTCCAACACCTATTTTTTAAGCATTTTTTATAAACTATATTAATATATATATTTATATATTATGATCACACAAGATTAAAAATGTTACGAATAATTTTTAAATTATTCAAAACATCGGGAATCCAACGATTTTATTAAATACTATCATTTTAAGGTGTTTAAAAATATATTGTTTAAAACTAACACATTCTTTTACTAATCTACAAGTTAGGGAAAATATGCGATGTTACAGTCTCCCCTACTTTTGGAAACTTCGTCCCGAAGTTACTTGAGAACACAGGGTTGAGGGTGAGTTAAGGCACGCCATGAATTTGTAGGTAATAGAATAATCTGTTTTGAATAATTTGGGTAAGAGGTTTGATATGTGTGGCTATAGGAAAACTAACTGGACTTACCAAAACCTTATTAGAATTTCACACTACCTTAACGTACCTGTAAATTCATGATTACGTTCCGGATCGCAATCACCAATTTACCTTACATTAGGGTTTTGTGTCATTCTATGACTCTAAACACACATTTAAGTAATGCAAAATAACCTTGTGATTGAATCGTATATAATGTATCCAAAAATGAGTCCAACTGTTGAGCAGGAAAAAGACTTCTACCAGTCAGTGTGTAAGAACCTCTACCGATTGTTGAGCAGGTGCGATAGCCTCTACCAGTCGTTGAGTAGGTTGTAGGGCCTCTACCGACTGTTGAGCAGGCATGATGACCTCTACCAATCGTTGAATAGGTTATTTGGTACTCTACTAATTGTTGAGCAAGTACTTCATCCTCTACCAGTTGTTTGATTAAGTGTAACAATCGTTTTTGGTTTAACACATAAGTTGCAATTTGATAATACATACATGTAAGCAAGTTTATAAATGCGTCAAGTATCAAGTATAGCATGTCAGTTGTAATAGAGTTGCTCTGTACATGGTTAATGACTCTAGGTGTGTTTATAGCAAATAGTTTATATTCCATGCTTTCAAGTATCATAAATAATCAAATGTTCAGGTAGATAATCAAGTCCTCATGTATAACTAAGAATCAAGTTTGATGCAACGAACATTCAAGTTTTTAATAGTTTGGTTATCATGGGTATCAAGTTCATGTTTGAGAAGGTGAAGGATATGAGTCTAATTCTTGAGAGGATGGTGAAAAATCTTGAAGCAGAATCAAGGTTGTGAGGGATAGTGACTGTGAAGATAGTTGATAAAGATTTTATTTTATAGTAAGGAGATTATGTAGCAGTGTAAATTGTGGGTTTGGATCAAAGATTAGAATCAAGTGTACGAGAAAACATGATTGTGGTATATGCCAAATATTGTAAAAATTTGAACAGGTTGAAAATCAGTGGGTGTCGATTGAGAATGTAGAGACTAAATATTGTTCCTATGGGTGGGAAGATTTTATTTTTCAAAATTGATTTTGTACTTTAAAGCAAAGTCATTAAATGGTACAAACTAAGTGAGCTTCGATTAAAATATTCCAATTAGTTAGAGATTTTAAACGTGACATTAGGTTTTAAATATCAAGGTGACATTAGGTCGAAATTCCTTTGTTATGCTAATGAATAAACATTTGAATTTAGAAATTAAGATTGAGGACACCTGTTGACAAAAATATGTATTTTCCATAGTCTATAGGTGACGGAAATTTGACAATATTAAGAACTCTTTTAGTGTTGTGCTAGGGTATACTCAAGTTATGAGGTTACAAAAGAAAATAAAAAAAATATATATATATAATATGTTGAGAAAGGAAATAATATGATTTGGGTAGGGTGTTGAAAATATTTAAACAAGTGGCTAAGATGGTAAGGTGAAGTGTGATTGTGAAATCCATATATGATTATGAAATGGGATTGATTTAAGCTGTAAAATTTTGAGATTTTAGAGCTTAGTTTTAAGGAAAGTGAGTGTAATCATTTATTCATTAATTAAAACGAATAAACGAAAACGTTGACTTATCGAAGCTTCTAGATTTCTAATAACATAGTGAAGACATGCTTTAGCCTATAAGTGAACAATCATCCCGAGAATTCCCAGGTAGGCATCCGGGTCCGTCGTCTGATTGGGATTTATGCGCAATGCCAGTCCTAGACAGAAAACTCAGAATATAGGCGTTCACCCTTCCAGATTGCACGTGTTCGTTATTAAAGTCTAGAACTTCGACGGGATCTTCAAGGCAGTTCAGGTTAGGGCCTGAGAATTTTGTCCTATTAGTCTAAGGGTAGACCCAGTGTTGGAGAACAATCTTCTTGTAGGGACTAAAGTAGGGATAAGAAGTAGGAGGGAGATAGAGAATAGAAATAAGTAGGGTTGCAAATAAGAGGAACAAGTACTGGTTAAAATCCTATGGTTATAGACTAGATTATTTTTCTAATAACCTAATTCCCTATAACCATGGCTCTGATACCAATCTGTAAAACCCCAACCGATGGCGGAAACATCGAGGTGTCACGTAGTGATGATTGTTCAATAGCTCATGGTACTAAATGAAAGTTGAATAATATTAAACAATTTACAATTTTATCTTACAAGTAAAGATTACAAAAGTTAATTAATATAAACTAGATCCAAAGCTCCTAGGTATTCCAAGACTTGTACAACTTCCAATAGCAAATAAACCTGAAACATGTTAAGTTGGAAAGATGGGGGGGGGGAGTCAACTATAAATAGTTGGTGAGAATACATAGGTTTTTGAATATAATAGATAACAATAGTTTGTACAACAATCACAGTTGTATAATGATATGAGTCCGACATGTAACAATGCGTCTTTTGTACAATCAAACCTTGTGTCGACTGAGACCTAACTCGCAAGTTAGTAAAAGTGTAACTGTTATCGATCATCCCTGAATTTATGCGGGGGATGGGTTTGTCAGACCTATAGCGCTATAATCTAAACAGGCGGCTTGATCATTGTTAATGATTGTACTGTGTCTTTTTGTTACAGTCAAATGATAGAATGTGTAAATGATAGTGTAATTGAATCACAAGTTTCAATAATGTAAGAATGAGTAAATGATGTATATAAAATGTTTAAACATGTTTCACCCCAAAATGTAAAACAGAAAAAGGGGCTATGTAAACTCACCTTAATGATAGTATCGAATCTCTTGATATAGAATAAGTGTGGCTCGTGTGTATCCAAGTATCACCCTATTTTAAGGTAATAAATAAGTGTTGGGAAAACTTAAAGTCTAAGTTTTCTAGTCTAAAGTATTCTAGGGTTCCTAATTTGGGGATTGATAATTGATTGATGATTAATTTAGAATAATTGTTAATGACATAATAAATAGAGAAATATTTAATAAAAAGGATTTTTTTTACCAATCTTAATTAAAGGTAGATGTATTAAAATGCAATAAATGTGAAAATAATTTTTATAAAATTATTTTCTTAATTAATGAATATATAATACATTATATTTATTTGTCAAATTATAGTATTAATATCTAAATATATTAAAATTTATAAATTTCGAATCATAAAATTTTATTTCTGATCTAAATGAATAAAAATAATTTATGTGAAATTTTGATGTAAAAATAATGAAAACTTAATTTATTATGAATTATTTATGATTAAAATAGTAAACTATATATAAAATTACTAAAAATATACGTTTTTCTGATATAAAAATTTAATTCCGGAAAGTTTATTGATTTATAAGTTTAAAGATAATTTTTATGAAATTTTAATAAAACTGTGAGATATTTTTATAGAATTTTTAATTTATAAATGATTAAACTTGTAATATATTTTATATATATTAAATAATGATTTTGAAAAACTAAAAATTGTATGATAGTCTTTACCATTAGAATAACATAAAATAATTTTTATGGAATTTATAAACCTCTTTTGGTATTTTAAAACTATTTTTAAAGATAAAAATATATATATATATATATATATATATATATTATATATATATAAAGGTCTAAAAAAATTGCATGTGCCAGGACTCGAACCCAGGTATGGCGGTCCTATGTTTATAATCACGAGTCTGACCAACTGGTCTAGACCCTGAGACGAGATTATTTGATTTCAGTTGCTTATAAAGGATGGTTGCTGTTTATCATAAATTACCAAATAAAAAAAAGATGATGCCTGGGATCGAACCCAAGGCAACCAGCGGCCAGAATCTTTGTACCAGCAGATTTCACCAACTGATCTAAGGATCAGTTTGTGTTTAGTTTTATTCTACCTTAATTATAAACAGACATGACTGTAAGTCATCTTCCCCAAATCATGCAAGAACCCTAGTTTTCTAAATTGGATTCAATACACAATTATAACCCGATTAATTATGGGGGTTATTACTGAGGGAGGGCCGATTAACAAAAAGAAAGCAAGAATAGTTACTTACAATGTGTATGAAGGCTCGATTGTACGGTCAAGCAGAAAAGTCAAAACAAAGAGATTTGCAGATTTGGATGAGGTTTAAGGTGGAATTGAGTATAGGGGTGTGTTTGTCGGCGAGGGTAGCTAGTGTGGAGGGTATCAATTTATAGTATTACATAAGAAATCGATGAATTGGAAAGTTTGACTAAGCATTGAACAAAAACGTGTATAATGGATCAATTATGGAATGATTACACGCAATTGATAGCTGTAATCGACGAGGGTTGTTTGCTTGTTCACCAATCTGTCTAGAACATTGCCGAATTTAGTTGAATCGCGCGTTAATTCAAGTTAATTTTCGAATGGGTTTGGGTTTTGACTTATGGGTTTGACTGGCTTAAATAAGGGAAGGGTTAACTTTAAAAGCGTTGGGATATTATCACAAAAGATGTTGTGGCTCAGCTGGTTTGTGCTTGTTGTTGAAGAGGGTTGGGTGTGGGTTCGAATCCCAGCTCCAACACCTATTTTTTAAGCATTTTTATAAACTATATTAATATATATATTTATATATTATGATCACACAAGATTAAAAATGCTACGAATAATTTTTAAATTATTCAAAACATCGGGAATCCAACGATTTTATTAAATACTATCATTTTAAGGTGTTTAAAAATATATTGTTTAAAACTAACACATTCTTTTACTAATCTACAAGTTAGGGAAAATATGCGATGTTACGGGACATGCCTTGGAATTACCTAAGACCGACCAAAGGAATGAAATAAGTTAGAACTGGAAGTGCCTGAACACACTAGAATGCTTACATTGATATGGAACCAGTTTGACCCGTAAATGAGCTATGCTTGATATGTGAATAAGGACTACAACGAGATTACTAGAATGATTCCGTGAGGTGAATTGATGATTACACTTGACGTCATGTAATTGTGAATTTACAGGCACGAAAAAGTTCTAAAAAATCCGAAGAGTCGCCAAAATTATGTATGGTAACCAGGATAACCTAAGATTTATGTGAGAAGACGGACTATGTTAAGAGACGTGAAGGGATATATGATACACTAGTATGACAATAGTCAAGGTTTGAAACTAGATATATTTGGTACAACTTGCGATAGTATATATGTATATACTTTTGACCGTTATCGTACTTAACCTCTTAACCTATATACCATGAACTTAAATGAATGCTAACAATTTAACTATTATGACTAAACATGTGAGCTAACCATCAGGATCTGGTACCTCGCCAAAACTTGGCGCTACAATTTGAAAGGACCCGAAATATCAAGGTGAGTTTCTCTTAACCTAGCGAATGGATAACCTGAGAAGTTTTGTCTTCCAACCAAGTAGTTAGGGTTGATTGTATGGTTTCCTTCTTAGGTGGTTCGTACGAATATATAGGTTGAATTTTTTTTCGTTATTAGTTAGATCAAAGATAAGAGAATAAACCATTGATTTTTAGATTATTTTATTCGGATTCGATTGATACCAATTTCTACAGGTTTAAGTTAAGTATAGTGTATTGGATTCGTAACCGCATAACAGGTTTTAAAGATTTCAAAATATCGATTGGAAAGGCAACAACCTAAGTTCAAGAATCTTCAACCACTATGACTATACAACATTCGCCAAAGGAACTAGGATTAAAAAGCCCGCTTAAGGTATTCTTAAGAGTAATATGTTCCGTCACTTTGATGCCCTATGTATTCACTAGATTCGTGTCAGAAATCTTCGGATTAGTTTTGTAACCTTTATCACAGTGACGAGATATCCGTAAAAAACATGTTAGAATGATATAGGCAAGCTCTAACGGGGGGAGCGAGGGCATTTGTGACGATTGTTATAAGAAATATTTAACAAATACAAGAGAACCTAGTCTAAGTTTAGTAGTAAGATCTTTATAGATAGCAACCCAAACCTAAAAGAAGATGAAATCTAGGATACCAAAGGAAAAGTTACAGCCCCTTTGATACGGATAAGAGCAACATAGTGTGATTTGGATGTATAACTTCCCATGTTTCTTGACACTTAGTCGTCATATCTTACACATGTACCTCAAAATTTTGAAGACTTAAGAATTCAATGATTTTGTTTATAATGGAGAGATAATTAACCACTGTACTAGGTAGAAAAGCTTGTGAAGACGACCTATAGTTCTAAAAATATAGTCTTGTACAAGTTCCCCATTCCGAAAGTTAATACTATGCGAAAAACATAGTTCTTAGGAACAAATAACTATCGGAGTACATATAAAAGTTCTTGATCAACACAATTACAAAAGCTATAACCTAGATACAATCATGACACCCTTTATTTCCCAATCTTCACTTTTTTCCATTTGTTTTTGAAATGGAAATTCTATCATGATTTTTAAGGTGAGATTTCTGGTATGTTTTCGGGGCATCATTAGTGTGGTCGGTTAGATGCGGTACACCCCCTATATATAAACACCAATGACGCATCAAATATTAGACTGAAAATCGAACCAAAGAAAAATCCATATCTTTAAAATGCTTGAACCATTTGTTTTTAAACCTAAAAGTAGTGTGAGGCCTAGTGTGGAACCACATAAAATTATGATTTGGTTTAAGGAAAGAATTATGTATGCACGGGTGTATAGACCTGAACATTGAATCCGAGTATGGGATATACTGGATATGTCTGATGGATAGCACAAAGTAATTCCGAGGACGGAATTCAATTAATGGGGGAGAATGTAACACCCCGGACCTAGGGCCCAAAATTTTTCGCGTCTAAAAATACTATAATAAATAAATCATAGTAAAATAATTATGTATAACCAAATATGAAGCCGAACCGATAAGTTACATAATTATTTTGACGTGGGGAGTAATATTATACGCATTGTAAGATTGAACTAACACCCGATAACGAACCCGTACCTGTGACTAATCACTCTTGGGGACACATGTCACCCCATTAGGGGGACACATGTCCCCCATCATAACTTGACACATTTCCACAAAAAACCATCAGCCAAACACCCATTATATAAATCCCAATCCACCCTCCCAACCCCTTTCTTTTTGATAGAACGCAAACACACATATAATGTATAGATAGAGCAGCGAACAGAGGGAGAGGGTGAAGTATGAAGGAGCTCCGGCCACCATTCCAGGCGGAGCTCTGGCCAAACGACACCCACAACCACCCCAACCTTCTGATTTGTTCAAAGAGAGAGAGGGAGAGCCGACATGTTGGAGGAACGACCACTGGAGACGGCGGCGGATCTGGTGGTGATGTTTATAGGATACGGCTGGTGAGGGTCTAAGGTTCCGATCAATTAGGTAGGTTTCCGATGGAGGAGCTCAGTGGTGGTTCTGCTGGACAACCGGAAGGTGGATGGCGGTTTAGTGGTTGTTCAGGTAGGATCCCGAGGGCTGTGGTGGCGGCGCTATGGTTAGGTGAGGATGGTTAGCTATGGTGGCCGGAGATGGTGATGGAGGCAGCGGTTCGATTTAAGTTCCGACCTGATCAGTAAGATAATAACTTCCCATTGTCTTATTTTCTGAATCATGGTTAGCTAGATCAAAGTATGGGTTGATTGATTATAGTGGGTTAAGATGGAGTTGATAGGAGGTGGTGATGTTCAAATCAATAATGGTTGTGGTGGTGGTTTCGGGTGGCAGCCGGAGTGTAGTACAAGAAGGGTTTTGCTGTGTAATAATTGGGTTATCAACCAGTCAACAGAAGTCAAACCTAGACTTGGTCAACGTGAGTCAACAGCAGTCAAAGTCTGATTAAAAGTCCAGTTAATTCGATTAACGGTTGGGATCCAAGAGGTATGAAACAAGAACTCGGACTATTATGTTAGACTTAGTATTATGGTCGTGTGTACACGTGTGGGACACTAACAAGCTATTGAACCGGACATAACCCGACTAGTAAAAACTAATAACTAACAGGATTTTATGAAGCGGCGGTGTTTATAAAAAAATAACAAGAGGCAACTAACATTACTACATTAGACAAATGGAATACTTGTAAAAGATGCTTGATGTTCGGACACCAAAACATAAGAATCAAATACGACATTAAAGTGTGAAATATTGGATCATAGGACACTTACTCGGACATAATTGTTGTGGACTTAGGACAATGAGCGAAACATGTAGGATATTCGAAACAATGAATAATAATAAAGACTCAAGAATAGATAATGATATAAACGGACACGCGGCACTTATGATACGAATATAATAACCGAGATTAAAGGATAATGATGATTGTAACACATATAAAATGGAAGGCAATTGAAAGACAAACAAGACAGCGGACGATTCGGTAAACTTTATGGACCTTTAGCGAACCCTTAAGACATAGGACGGACAACTAGGACAACAAGACTTATGATATATTAGTCGGGGATATTAAGGACTTATATAACAAGGTGTATGATTAATATTGTTAAACCAACACTTAGAGCTTGGAGGATTACCGAACATCATCATATGAATATTAAATATTGTTCGTTATTTGTAACATGGATATTAAATATAATTAGGACAAGATAGTAAACCCGACGAATGGAAATTCGGATAAAGAACCTAAGTATGCCCACACGTGTAAACCACGGTGTTTGTTACACATGCTAATGTTTATATATTTGAATAGGATCATGCTAGTGATTGGAAACTTGATTTGGGATACTTTGTGGATGTATGATACGCTGCTAAGGTGAGTTCCGTGTACCATTCCCCTTTTTCTGTTTTACTGTTTTGGGGTATGTATGCTTGTGTGTCTAAACTTTTGTGATGTGATAAGATACTAGCTGCCGGATAATACTGACACTCATTAACTCATAGGTGAGCCACTTAATATATGGGTAGTACTACTTGGGGAAACCCCACGCCTAGTGGACCCGCGACTAGGGAACCGGGAAACCCTCCACTGAGGCCTGCGGACTATTGCGACATATATTATGCCTAGTAGATCTATAATGGCAGTAGATAGATCTAGTGTTAGGGTTGAGGGGTCGCTTGTACATCACGTGTGTTAAAACTGTGTAAACTTGTTTTGAACTCATAAACTGTTTTTGGATGTACTAAACTACTTACAACGGACTCAACGGCATATTTTGCTGACCAAAACTCTTTTAAGCATGTGTTTAGGTACTGCAGATGATTGGATGGCAACGCAAGGTATATGATAGCTAGATGCGGATTAGATATACGCAGGATAGAGATTGGATCGACTAAGGGGTTACATTGCTTCGATGACAGCCGCGTTTCGTCCCTGCATAGATATTAGTCTATTTATTTAAGCTATGTATTTATAAATTTTTGGATTAGAAATTGTATAACATTAATATTAGTCTATCATTGCTTCCGTTGTGCAAGTCTGTTACCAAACTGTCGTAATGTCCAGCCCCTCCTGGTCGGGTTGTTACATAACTTAACATTATAGTTACTAAAAACATGTATAAAAGATTTCGTTTTAATCGGGGAATTCTATTGCGGAAGCTTTCGAGCGTTCGAGTGTGGTTCGGCTATCCTCGTAACTTGATCCTCGCTCCGGGACATCCAACGAATATATACGTAGCACCATTTCACAAGAAATGTTTAGTGGGATTGATAATAATGCATTTAGATTAGTGGAAGTGTCGAAACACGTCGAAAACGGAATGATCAAGTTTGAATGACAAAACAAAAATTTTTGGAGTTTAAGCGCACCATAAGCTACGGCTCTGAGCGTGCCTTACGGACTGGGGCTACGGCTTCTGGAGTATAGGCATGCCGTAAGCTACGGCTCTGACCGTAGCTTACGGTCTTAGGCTACGGCTTTGGTGCTGGTTTTCAGCTTTAGCCTTCATTTCCTTGCTTGTTTTTCCCCAATCTTTGGGTGATTTTAAACTATATTCAAGTCCCTTCTTAAAGGATTTGGGGACATGTTTAATACCATTTAATGAGTTTGAATCATGTCCATTTACCATGTTTAAAAACTCTTTTCAGCTTAACTAAAACTATGTGATTTTTACCCAAATCGACCCGTTAAGGCCATGGGCTATACAAAACACTTTTTGGCCATTCAAACAACATAGCAATCATATTGTGGACTCATTGGACACTTGTTTAACTAGAAACATAGTCCGGTTTGTTTCATTATGATTCGGTTCTATTGGGTCAAAAGAGGATTAACAAGATAGTATAAACCTTAGTCTGAATCATCTTCTGCATCTTTTGCTAAGTATAGAATCTACTAAAGAAGAAGAAGATAAAGTACTGAAGAAGCTTATACAAGTGCTGAAGAACAAAGTGTTGAAAGGTGAACCAGACAGAACACCTGAAGAACAACTTTGTCATCAGAAGTTGTTTGGTCTTCAGCAGTTCTAGTAGAAGCTTCCCACCGCCCTTACATCAGTAGTTTTAGTATTATATTAGTTTTTATTACTTTATGTACAAGTTCCAATACTACAGCTTGTTGTAGTATTATTATATTATTTCAATACTTCCAATGTACGTATTGTTCCGTCTATAAATAGATGGGTTCATCCTTTCAATTTTATATACTCTTGGTAGTTAACATTTCTAATATATGAAAAATTATTTGAAGCACTTATTACTGTTATATTTATTAACTGTTTGACTCTCATATTAACCGCTTTAGTTCTATTATTGAGGGGGAGTAATAACTACTGTTAAAAGTGATACTCTAACTATTCTAAACTTTGTTTAATTAATAAATCACTTAGTCTTTGGTCTTGTGGGTGTCTTGATAGGAAGTAGGAGGACTCATGAGTGTACCCAAAGTGTGTAACGGCTGGTGAGGGTCTAAGGTTCCGATCAATTAGGTAGGTTTCCGATGGAGGAGCTCAGTGGTGGTTCTGCTGGACAACCGGAAGGTGGATGGCGGTTTAGTGGTTGTTCAGGTAGGATCCCGAGGGCTGTGGTGGCGGCGCTATGGTTAGGTGAGGATGGTTAGCTATGGTGGCCGGAGATGGTGATGGAGGCAGCGGTTCGATTTAAGTTCCGACCTGATCAGTAAGATAATAACTTCCATTGTCTTATTTTCTGAATCATGGTTAGCTAGATCAAAGTATGGGTTGATTGATTTAGTGGGTTAAGATGGAGTTGATAGGAGGTGGTGATGTTCAAATCAATAATGGTTGTGGTGGTGGTTTCGGGTGGCAGCCGAGTGTAGTACAAGAAGGGTTTTGCTGTGTAATAATGGGTTATCAACCAGTCAACAGAAGTCAAACCTAGACTTGGTCAACGTGAGTCAACAGCATCAAAGTCTGATTAAAAGTCCAGTTAATTCGATTAACGTTGGGATCAAGAGGTATGAAACAAGAACTCGGACTATATGTTAGACTTAGTATTATGGTCGTGTTACACGTGTGGGACACTAACAAGCTATTGAACCGGACATAACCCGACTAGTAAAAACTAATAACTAACAGGATTTTATGAAGCGGCGGTTGTTTATAAAAATAACAAGAGGCAACTAACATTACTACATTAGACAAATGGAATACTTGTAAAAGATGCTTGATGTTCGGACACCAAAACATAAGAATCAAATACGACATTAAAGTGTGAAATATTGGATCATAGGACACTTACTCGGACATAATTGTTTGTGGACTTAGGACAATGAGCGAAACATGTAGTAGATTCGAAACAATGAATAATAATAAAGACTCAAGAATAGATAATGATATAAAACGGACACGCGGCACTTATGATACGAATATAATAACCGAATTAAAGGATAATGATGATTGTAACACATATAAAATGGAAGGCAATTGAAAGACAAACAAGACAGCGGACGATTCGGTAAACTTTATGGACCTTTAGCGAACCCTTAAGACATAGGAACGGACAACTAGGACAACAAGACTTATGATATATTAGTCGGGGATATTAAGGACTTATATAACAAGGTGTATGATTAATATTGTTAAACCAACACTTAGAGCTTGGAGGATTACCGAACATCATCATATGAATATTAAATATTGTTCGTTATTTGTAACATGGATATTAAATATATTAGGACAAGATAGTAAACCCGACGAATGGAAATTCGGATAAAGAACCTAAGTATGCCCACACGTGTAACCACGGTGTTTGTTACACATGCTAATGTTTATATATTTGAATAGGATCATGCTAGTGATTGGAAACTTGATTTGGGATACTTTGTGGATGTATGATACGCTGCTAAGGTGAGTTCCGTGTACCATTCCCCTTTTTCTGTTTTAACTGTTTTGGGGTATGTATGCTTGTGTGTCTAAACTTTTGTGATGTGATAAGATACTAGCTGCCGGATAATACTGACACTCATTAACTCATAGGTGAGCCACTTAATATATGGGTAGTACTACTTGGGGAAACCCCCACGCCTAGTGACCCGCGACTAGGGAACCGGGAAACCCTCCACTGAGGCCTGCGGACTATTGCGACATATATTATGCCTAGTAGATCTATAATGGCAGTAGATAGATCTAGTGTTAGGGTTGAGGGGTCGCTTGTACATCACGTGTGTTAAACTGTGTAAACTTGTTTTGAACTCATAAACTGTTTTTGGATGTACTAAACTACTTACACGGACTCAACGGCATATTTTGCTGACCAAAACTCTTTTAAGCATGTGTTTAGGTACTGCAGATGATTGGATGGCAACGCAAGGTATATGATAGCTAGATGCGGATTAGATATACGCAGGATAGAGATTGGATCGACTAAGGGGTTACATTGCTTCGATGACAGCCGCGTTTCGTCCCTGCATAGATATTAGTCTATTTATTTAAGCTATGTATTTATAAATTTTTGGATTAGAAATTGTATAACATTTAATATTAGTCTATCATTGCTTCCGTTGTGCAAGTCTGTTACCAAACTGTCGTAATGTCCAGCCCCTCCTGGTCGGGTTTGTTACATAACTTAACATTATAGTTACTAAAAACATGTATAAAAGATTTCGTTTTAATCGGGGAATTCTATTGCGGAAGCTTTCGAGCGTTCGAGTGTGTTCGGCTATCCTCGTAACTTGATCCTCGCTCCGGGACATCCAACGAATATATACGTACACCATTTCACAAGAAATGTTTAGTGGGATTGATAATAATGCATTTAGATTAGTGGAAGTGTCGAAACACGTCGAAAACGGAATGATCAAGTTTGAATGACAAAACAAAATTTTTGGAGTTTAAGCGCACCATAAGCTACGGCTCTGAGCGTGCCTTAACGGACTGGGGCTACGGCTTCTGGAGTATAGGCATGCCGTAAGCTACGGCTCTGACCGTAGCTTACGGTCTTAGCTACGGCTTTGGTGCTGGTTTTCAGCTTTAGCCTTCATTTCCTTGCTTGTTTTTCCCCAATCTTTGGTGATTTTAAACTATATTCAAGTCCCTTCTTAAAGGAATTTGGGGACATGTTTAATACCATTTAATGAGTTTGAATCATGTCCATTTACCATGTTTAAAAACTCTTTTCAGCTTAACTAAAACTATGTGATTTTTACCCAAATCGACCCGTTAAGGCCATGGGCTATACAAAACACTTTTTGGCCATTCAAACAACATAGCAATCATATTGTGGACTCATTGGACACTTGTTTAACTAGAAACATAGTCCGGTTTGTTTTCATTATGATTCGGTTCTATTGGGTCAAAGAGGATTAACAAGATAGTATAAACCTTAGTCTGAATCATCTTCTGCATCTTTTGCTAAGTATAGAATCTACTAAAGAAGAAGAAGATAAAGTACTGAAGAAGCTTATACAAGTGCTGAAGAACAAAGTGTTGAAAGGTGAACCAGACAGAACACACCTGAAGAACAACTTTGTCATCAGAAGTTGTTTGGTCTTCAGCAGTTCTAGTAGAAGCTTCCACCACCGCCCTTACATCAGTAGTTTTAGTATTATATTAGTTTTTATTACTTTATGTACAAGTTCCAATACTACAGCTTGTTGTAGTATTATTATATTATTTCAATACTTCCAATGTACGATTGTTCCGTCTATAAATAGATGGGTTCATCCTTTCAATTTTATATATCTTTGGTAGTTAACATTTCTAATATATAAAAATTATTTGAAGCACTTATTACTGTTATATTTATTAACTGTTTGACTCTCATATTAACCGCTTTAGTTCTATTATTGAGGGGGAGTAATAACTACTGTTAAAAGTGATACTCTAACTATTCTAAACTTTGTTTAATTAATAAATCACTTAGTCTTTGGTCTTGTGGGTGTCTTGATAGAAGTAGGAGGACTCATGAGTGTACCCATAGTGTGTAACAGCCCATGCACTTGTGAGCTAACCTAATCATACGAGCAGATGATTAGCCCATTTGTGGGTAGAAATACACACACTTTGTTGCTCAATCCTCTACTATCAAGATCTCATTTAGGGTCGGTACGTCTTTATACTTGTCCTAATGATAAGTCAAAACTTAATCTTGTGACTGGCTTCATTGTCTATGTGATAGCCTTAGCGCAAGTTAAGGTTTGATGAACCCGTGTTGAGAGAAAACAGTCTTTATTTTCTTTCATTATTATACTGCCACACAGTTAATAGTAGATCACTCACTTTTTGAAAAGTTAATTAAATCAAGTAAGAGATATGCACGTGTGCCGGTTGGTCACGACTCTTCTATGATATTAAGTGGTAATTTATTCGGTCATGCTCCGGCCACCGTAAATTATTCATAAAAGCTTAATAGTTAGATATCTATACCGCAACATCGGGAGGTGGGTAATTCGGGGTTGAGTCGACACAGTCTTGGGTCACTTTCTTTTCAGTGTCGAGGGTGAGCTTACTAGTTCGGGAGACCCTCATTATAACCTTAAGAACACAGTTGTTTGTACAGTTTTTGCGATAACAGTCACCTCTAGAAAATGCTGTAGCAATTCTAAGTTAAGCATAAGTGCGTAGCTCAAACACACCACTTAAAATAAAGATAGCTATTTTTCACACCAGGTTTCCATCTGACCCGAAGCAACACCATTGTTTTGTCATTGATTTCTCTTAAAAGTTTACATCTCTCTTTTTACTTTACTTTTTTCTCCACGTTGTTTAAAAAGGTCTTTTTTAAGTAATTTTAGGAAGTTGAGTAGTAAAAATCGTGTCCACAGATTCGATACTCGGTACTTGCACATTTCTATACTATACACGATAGGTGCGCTTGCCTATTGTGCTAGGTCTAGAACGTTGAGCAACTATCGTTTTAAACTATAAATTTAAAACTTGCAAGTGTTTTTCTGTTTTCTAATTTACCTACTCTTTTCATCACCACTCTTGGCATTTTCTCTCGGATTTGCTCTTTTGAAAAGAAGTTAAGTTTTTATTGAAACACCAGCACGCACCACTTTCTAAAATGGTCCAAAACAAACTGTTACTCTTCCAGTTCTCAAGAGTAAACCTAAAACCAAAATGGCTTGGGTTTCTAAAACTGACTAATTTACTCTTTGTGCAGAGGGTCTCCAGAGATCTAAACAGCATTTGGTACGTTGATAGTGGAGGCTCTATGCACATGACAGGATGCGGGTACCTGATCAACAATTTCATAAGTCAAAGAGAAAGATCTGTGTCCTTTGGAACAAAGCCAAGGATATGTGCTAGGATATGGCAATGTATCCTCTAGTAAAGTGTAGTTTGATAAGGTCAATCTGATTGAAAATTTGGAGTACAACTTGCTGAGTGTCTCTTAAATGTGTGATAAAGGATATTCTTCCTTTTTAACCAAAACTGCTTGCAAGCTTATCTCACCAGAAGGCCAAAATTTGATAGAGAAGATAATTGAAGATCATACTTTGCTAGTTGCCAAAAGATGTGGCAATGTCTATGCAGTGGACATTGAGAAGGACAAAGTATTGAACAACACTGCCTGTTTCTTCTCAAAGGCATCAACTTTTGAAACAGACCTTTGGCACATGAGACTTGGCCATGTGAACTTTTAAAACCATAAATAAAGTCACTAAAATGGGCTTGGTCAGAGGTCTACCATTGAAGGAAAACCAGTTTAAAGAACACTGTGTTTCATGTCTTAAGGGAAAGCAACATAAGTCCTCTTATAAGTCTAATAAAAAACAACTGCATGTCTTCAACTACTCCATATGGACTTATTTGGACCAGTCAAAATCATGAGCCTTGGTAAGAAGAAGTACTGCTTGGTCATCATTGATGACTATTCCAGATTTACATGGGTCTTCTTCTTATTTTCCAAGGATGAGGCAGCTGATATTATCAAATTCTTCATTCTACAAGTAGAGAAACAATATTCTCTCTCTGTCAAAGTCATATGAAGTGACAATGGGACAGAGTTCAGGTACAAAACTCTGGATGAATCATGCCTGTCTAAAGGGATTGTTAGGCAATTCAACATTCCCATAACTCCGAACAAAATGGTATGGTAGAAAGGAAGAATAGAATATTTATTGAAGCAGCAAGAACAATGTTAGCTGATTCAGGCCTACCTCCTTATTTCTGGGTTGAAGCAGTTAACACAGTTCGTTATGTTCAAAACAGGGTCCTTGTCAACAAAAGAAATTCCAAACTACTTATGAAGTTCTTCATAGCATCAAGCCCCTAATCTCCTTTTTCAGGGCCTTTGGATGTCAATGTTTTATTTTAAACATTAAGGACTCCATTTCAAAATTTGCTGCTAAAGTTGATTCACGTTACTTTCTTGGTTATTATCCCACAAGAAAAGCCTACAAGGTATTCAATTCAATAACCAAGATTGTTGAAGAAACACTGAATGTCAAGTTCAATGAGTCAAAACATACACTCATTCCAACACATCCTGCTGAACTCTTTGATCTTGACAGTTTTAATGTCGGACCTGAAAAGACTACTGTCACTTCATCTAAACTACCCACTTGTTATGGTGATCAAGGGTTTATGATGATGGTCCTCCATCATGGACTCCAAATACAGTCTTAAAGTCAACTCCCAAACCTTTAGAATTTTCTCAAATTTCTGATTCTACAAACCAAACAACTACTGATGAGGAACCCTAAACTTCTAATTCAGCTCCAAAAGCTGCTGAAGCTGTCCAAACAGCTGAATTAGACATCATTGACCTCAGTGGTGTGTTTGAATAAGTTCAAGAGCCCACTCCCATTACATAAGAACAAGTGATAAAACATAGAGATCATCCATTGGAAAAATCATTGGTGATATTTCTTCAAGGGTACTTACAAGAAACCGACTTTCCAAAATCTGCTTCTTATCAGCATTCATTTCTCAGTTGGAACTAAAGAAATACCAGGAAGCCCTCAAAGACAACAGTTAGGTTGAAGCTATGCCGGATGAATTGCTACAATTCAAAAAGCAACAGTTTGGGAAATTTGTCCCTTACCTCCTAACAAGCTACCAATTGGCACAAGATGGGTTTTCAGGAATAAACGACATGAGACTGGTTTAATCATCAAGAACAAGGCAAGACAAGACTGGTGGTCCAAGGTTTCTCTCAAGAAGAAGGAATTGATTATGATGAAACCTTTGCACCAGTAGCAAGGCTTGAAGCCATCAGGTTATTTTTGGCTTATGCTATTTCCAACAAAAATAAAGTTTTTCAAATGGTTGTAAAAAGTGCATTTTTATATGGCAAAATAAAAGAGGAAGTGTATGTTTGTCAGCCACCTGGGTTTGAGGATCCTGTTCATCCTGATTGGGTGTACAAACTTGACAAGGCTCTCTATGAGCTAAAACCAGCTCCCAGAGCTTGGTATGATACACTTTCAACATTTTTACTCAAAAATCACTTCACAAGAGGCTCCATTGATAAAACTCTTTTCATAAAACATGTTGGAAATCACATCCTCCTTGTTCAAATTTATGTTGATGAAATCATTTTTGGTTCAACCAATACAAAATTATGTGTTGAATTTAAGAAACTCATGCAATAAAATTTTGAGATGAGTACCATGGGAGAATTGCAGTACTTTCTGGGACTACAAATCAAGCAACAAGCAAATGAAACTTTTATACATCAATCTAAATATGTTAATGAATTATTGAACAAATTCTCTTTACAAGACTGTAATTATGTTCCACTCCCATGATCCAACCACACAATTTGAACCAGATGATCAAGGAAAACAGGTTGACAAAACCATGTATAGATGTATGATAGGTTCCCTTCTTTATATAACTACTTCTAGACAAGATATTATGTTTTCAACATGTGTTTTGTGCTAGATATCAATCAGCTCCAAGGGAATCACACCTTCTGGCAGTCAAAAGAATTTTTGATATCTGAAAGGAACTCCTAGTCTAGGAATTTGGTATCCCGCTATCAGCAGCACCAGATTAATAGCCTGTTTAGATAGTGACTATGCTGGGTGTAAAATGTCAAGAAAATAAACATCTGGTGGATGTCAATTTATTTGAAACTGTCTGGTGTCCTGGAAATCAAAGAAGCAAACATCTGTGGCAACATCAACTGCTGAAGCAGAATATATTGCAGCTGCAAGCTATACATCACAGATACAATGGCTTCAAAATCAATTGCTTGATTATGGAAGCAAAGAGACCAAGACACCATTGCTCCTAGATAGTACCTCAGCCATTAGCATCATTCAAAACCCTGTCCAATTTTCAAAGACAAAGCATATTGAAATCAGGTTTCATTTTCATTAGGGATTGCTATGAAAAAGGCAAAATTTAGGTAAAATATGTGTCAACGGCTAATCAAATAGCTGATGCTTTCACAAAACCCTTTGACACAACAACATTTCAAAGGTTAGTATCCAATCTTGGGATGCTAAATTTGGAGTAATTTTGTAAGTGTTTTCATTTCTCTCTACATATTTCATTTTTCACTTATTTTGTTGCTCAACTGTCGCAAACCTTTGATAAACATTGAGGGAGAAAATACTGATGTATAAAACATCAGTGTGGGAATATTTTCTAAAAAGAGAACCTACTGATGATACTAATCATCAGAAGTTAGATTGGGTGTTTTTAAACATAATCTCATCAGTTGTTGAAAACTACTGAAGAGATAATGGGAAACTAATGTTGAACAATTTATTCATCAGAAGTTTTTGTCAAAAGGACAAATCAGTCTTTTCCCATTTCAGAAGTTTGACCTAAGGCGATTATAAACTTCTGAAAAACTCCTCTTTTCATACTTATCGTTTCGAAAACCAAAATTCCCTCTCTCAAAACTTTCTAAAATCCTAAAAACTATTCCATCAAAACCACCATGGCTCTCATTCTTTAGCAGGTACACAAACAAAAGGGCTACCTCATTAAAGATAAAGCCTGGTCGCAATACGAAAGAATCATTGATTTGGTCGAAAAATCTCAATATTACTCGGCGTTAACCATTGACCCACCAATCCACATTGAAACTCTAAATGAGTTCTAGGAAAACGCTGAGGTTGTCACTGTTGATGGCAAGGTTATCTCCCTGAAGACGACGATCAAAGGGAAAATAATGGCAATCGCACCGAACCTCTGGGAATCAGACTAGGTCTGAATGATGCTCAAGCCCCAGAACATATTCCAACCGGAACAGTCCAATTCACCATGACTGAGTGTGGTTACCAAGGTACACTTTTACATGCCACAATTTACAAAATATTTTTTGATGCAAAGTACAAACTTTTGTTTCATTATATTATCATGTGTCTTAGTCCTAAAACTGGTTCATATGATCAGATGCCCTCTACTTTACAACAAATTTTCCATTCCATTGTGAATGAAAATACTTTCAGGGCATCGACATATTTCTTTAATGAGTTGGTGGTACATCACCAAAATGATAAAAAGAAGTTTTTGCTGTACCCAAGGTTCCTAATGCAATGTATTTATTAAGAAACTTGGTGAGGAGGTACTTGTGGGTGAATCAACAAAATTAAACCCTTTAACCTCACAAGTATTCTCAAGGCATAACAAACCGCCTTCCATGCCAGAAGATGACCAAGGGGAACAAGAAACAGTCCCCATGGAACCCACATCTTCCAAACCCACTCCTAAAAAGACCGAAAAGCCCAAACAGCAAAAATCCAAACCCACCAACCCTAAAAGAAAAGCAACTCAGGAGGTTGAGATGCCTGAGTCTGCTGGTGTGCAATCTGCACTTGTCAATCTCACTCACCAAAAAGAGCTAAACTAATCTCCATTCAGTTTTCAAGAAAGAAACTTAAAAATGCCAAAACTACTAACCCACTTTCTGAAACTACTGAAACCATTCCCAAATCTACTGAACCTGAACTCTCCTACACCACAGTAGAAATAACTCAATTTCTCTCTGGGCTGAAAGAGAACATCCCGCCAGACAATGTTAATCCCCAATCATCACATAAAACAGGGAATAAAACCACAAAAATGGACATTGATGTGGATGTTATCATCCATATCCCAAGAGATGAGGAGGAACCAAGGTGTCTAAGCCCAAACTTAGATACCTTAGGTACTTATGAGGCTGCCCATACTCTTATACCATCCTTTGTTGGATCTAAGGACAGGGGTAACATAACTAAGACCTCATTTGTGGCAACTGCTGATGAAGGCCTTGTGCCTGAGGGAGGAAATCCCCAGGACCAAGACAAAGGGGTACATGAGACAACTTGGTTGGCCTAGCTCATGATGTAACTGTTGATTTCATCAGGAATTCAGATGATTCCATTAACTTGGATGATGAATCACATATTCCACAAAAATAATTGACGGCTGACTGTGAAGGTCCTGAATCTAATGTATATGTATGTGCTCAAAGAGTCAGTCACAAAGGATCAGGTTAAAGGCCACTTGAACCCTGATTCCCCAAAAGTGGCATCCCCAGTCTTAACTGACAGGGATCACCCACACAAAAGCCTACCGAATCCTCTGGTGCTACTGGCATACCAGATGATACATCACCTCATAGCTTCACATCTTCAAACATTCACAACTGCTATGGAGTTGAAGAACAAGACTCAATTGGAGATGATTAACAATGCTATTGACTTGAAGATGGGGAGCTGTCTAGAAAAGTAGAAGACAATAGAAGACAGTTAGAACATTTATCTGGTGTTGTACCTCCTGCTCCTTGTTTTTACAGAAGTGGATAAAGCCAAAAAGGGGGAGATGTCAGCTAAAGGCAAGGAGCCAGAAATCATTTTTCTTGAAGCTTCTAAAAAGGCTAGAGAAGCTCAAAAACTCAAGGATGCCCAGAAAGAAAGTTTCAAAACCATACAGGAAATTTCCCTCAAAGAAAGACATGAGTGGCATGAAAAACAAGAAAAGCTCCTTAGAGAGAAAGCTCTGAAAACTTCCCAAGGCTCCAAAGCAACTGTTGAAGACAAAACCAAAAGTACTGAAGACAATCCTTCAGTAGTTGGTACTCAGACCAACACTTTAGCAGTTGCAACTCAAACTACAACCAAACAACCTTCTACTACAACAATACCAACCCTAATTCAAATTCATGTGCCCATTACTACAACTGCAACTGTTCTAAACTCTTCTCCAATTGCATTCTCATAGGAAGAAATGGAGAAGAGTTTATTGCAGCCAAAAGAAAGGCCAAGGAAAAATGCAATCTGGAACAACTTAGAAGTAAGGGAAGACATGAGCTTCAATGAAAAAGTACAAGCTTATGAAGATAAACTAAGAGAGTTAGAAGAAGAAGAAAGGGTTGGTGAGAACAACTCCTTATTGCTGAAGAAGATAAGAGACATCAGCTGATGAATTATATCAGCAAAAAACAGCAAAACAAAGAAACACTCTCTTAGGGGAATCTCAACTACTGAACTAGAACACAGGGCTGGAGTTATCTCTGATAGGCTTGCTACTAATAAAGAAAGGAAGATGAAGAGAGCCCAAATTATTCAAGAACTGGCAAATAATGACTATGATTCAAAGACTCAAATGTCAAAATAGAAGGATGCTGATCTTCATGAAACCTATAGAAGGTTTAAAATTTTGCAGTAAACAAATCCTGAAAAGTTCAAGACATCAAAAGTTTCCCAAACTTCTGATCCTGCAAAAAGACCTACTTCCAAACCAACTGGCAAGAAACAAAAGAAGCCATAGGAACACATCAAAACAGACTTCAAAATGATTCTACTTGAAGGAAATCAGATAGTAATCAAGACATTGAATGGGATGAAAAGCCTCTGCTTACTCAATATAGGGATCCTACAACTTATGCTTATCAACTGACCCAAACCACCACAGACAAAACACAAACCAAGGTAATCACTGAACATCATATTCTTATTCCTAGTGATACACCTGGTGTTCTACAAGTTGAACAAAGAAGCGATCCAACCTGATTGTTGCTGAAATAGAAAACCACAAGCATCAGGTAAAAACCAAGAAAAGGGCATAGTTCCCTACACACCAGACTTTGAGAAGTCTAAGTCAAAGATAGTGAAATGGTCCTTTGCCCATTCATCTAAATAAGTGGTGTTGACAAGAGAAGACGATTCTTTCAAGATCTTCAAAAGCAAATATGAGCTGAAAAACCTTTCAACAGAAGATCTTCTAACAGTTCAACATCTTGTACCAAAACAGGACCAATTCTCACTGAACAACAAGCTCACTAACCCAAGATCTCCATGGTTAGAGAAATTTGGAGAATTCTTGATTGCAGAAGAAAAGAAAATAAAGATTAGATAAGGTTTTGGCTTCATCAATCCAGGGAAGATTGTTGGGTCAAAGAGGATTGACAAGCTAGTATAATCCTTAGTCTGAATCACCTTCTGCATATTTTGCTAAGTATAGAATCTAATGAAGAAGAAGAAGAAGACAAAGTACTGAAGAAGCTTATACAAGTGCTGAAGAACAAAGTGCTGAAAGGTGAACCAGACAGAACACCTGAAGAACAACTTTGTCATCAGAAGTTGTTTGGTCTTCAGCAGTTCTAGTAGAAGCTTCCCACCGCCCTAACTTCAGTAGTTTTAGTATTATATTAGTTTTTGTTACTTTATGTACAAGTTCCAATACTACAGCCTGTTGTAGTATTATTATATTATTTCAATACTTCCAATGTACGTATTGTTCCGTCTATAAATAGATGGGTTCATCCCTTCTATTTTAGATATCTTTGGAAGTTAACATTTCTAATATATGAGAATCATTTGAAGCACTTATTACTGTTATATTCATTAACTATTTGACTGTCATATTAAATACTTTAGTCCTATTATTGAGGGGGAGTAATAACTCCTGTTAAAAGTGATACTTAACTTAAAACACTTAATATTATTCCGCTGTGCATTTACCTTGATATATCTTACAAGTGTTCTTAAAAGAAACTGTGATAAGCTGTTACGAACTGATCTAACAGGTTCTTAGATTTTACATTTAGTAAATCTTTAAATTCTTAAAATTCCCCTTATAGACAAATCCTTCAATTTAGCCATCCATGGCGACTCTACTTGATTCAATTCGACTCAATGATTTATTTGAAGGCTTCTAAGCCCTCAAGGACTTAGTTTGATTACAATTCCATGATTTAACTATGGCTTTAGACATACTTGGCGCCAAGGCGCGCACTAAGCTTAGTTAGAATAATACTTACCAAATTGGCCTTCACACCTCTTATGGGTTGCTTTCGAATTGAATTCACTTTGCCCAAAGGCTTTTATCTAACTACGGACTTACCGGGCGGTGTTGACCCT
The DNA here is from genome assembly GCA_030844895.1 of Ambrosia x helenae. Taxonomy (NCBI): domain Eukaryota; kingdom Viridiplantae; phylum Streptophyta; class Magnoliopsida; order Asterales; family Asteraceae; genus Ambrosia; species Ambrosia x helenae. The sequence continues at coordinate 18,238 of JAUTDX010002375.1, read as the reverse complement.
TACCTTGAATCCATTGTGATTACTTAGGCATTGAGTGCCAAATTTCGGAGTGTTCTCCTGCATACATTCTAGATTGAATACATTAGTCTATCGAGACTCAATGGTGATACATTTACCATTGGACCTGTTAACCATGAGATTCTTAAATCTTAGAATACTGGCTTTGAATGCTGGGTTCGAATGATGAGAAAATCACCATTTGACCCATTAAGGCTCATGGTTTATAACACTATGCTATCCAAGCTTTTATCTATGGTTCAAGTGACAACAACACTTGACCCGTTTACCAAAATGTCTAACTACTTCATTCCATTGATTTCGTTTATTCATTGAAACTAAGACATCATTTTCCACATATCTTTACTAATTGACCCATTTGATGGATTTCACCATTCGGTCACATCTTATTGTTTAATTTAATATCATAAATCTTATTTTTATACGAGTTCACATAAATCGACCCAATTAAGGGATTTCACCCCTTTGGGGTTTACCTTTATTACCCACATACGATTAAAACCAATGTATACAACACCTAAGCCATATTTATAATCTAATAGTGTAAGTAAAACTTACGTTGTATTCACCTCATTTCCTTGCACTTAAGGCTTGTATTCACTTGACCCGTTCACTTGTTGATCCATCCTTTCCAAGCTTCCACTTAGCTTGACAAGATCAACCTTCACTATACTCATAAGATTGATCAAGTTAGTCATCATGTCCAATAACTAACACATCTTATGAGTTTATTCACACCATTTCATCTAGGTTCGAGTTTGGGTGAGTTTGAGTTCTAAAAGTCAAACTGTCCATAAACATATTCATGTGCCCTAGCTTAGGCAATCATGCACACAAGTACTAGGCTTTCATCCCTATACTAATCTCATCCAAAACAACATTTAGTGTCAAGGAAATGGGTATTTAGACAATCACATGTGTTAAGTTCATAAAACACTTTATTTTCACTGCTGCACTTTTTGCACAACAACTATTCGGGTTGCTTTTACCCCTTCTAAATCCCATAATCTGATTTCGACTTTCAAATAAGAAATGTGCTACAAAGAAAACCTCCTAACGATTTTTCTATGATTTTATATGAATTTTTGACGATCAGGTCTCCACATGAAATGGTTCCAAACAGCATTCTGTTAAAACGAACTTACTAACTTATCATGCTGTTTTGACCCACTACAACTTAGAATTAGTTTCTCATGACTAAATATGAAAAGTAATATATGCAACAAGCTTTTCAACGATATAAGGCTCGTCTTCTAACTCCTAATAACGAATGAGATATGGACTTTACAAGATGACTATCTAAGGCTGTCAAAAAGTGACAAATTTCATATAATTTTACACTATTTGACCCAACTCAAGTTCCATGTAAGCATTTTATCAAACACTTCATGTGCACCCTTTTTTTCAAGTGAATTCTAAGCCTTATGGGCTTCTCAAACATTACCCTTTTTTTCAAGTGAATTCTAAGCCTTATGATCAATTAACAATTGATCACTTTGATTTCTAACACATTTACAAAGAATAAAAATAACATCTTATGCAAGATTTCACCACATCCTTGTATGGTTCATACCTAGGTCAAAACCCACTACATACATACTTCAAGTATCAATTAAACACAAGAATCAAGCATCACTTAGCATAATATCATCTATTTAAGTTCCTTTAGGGTCTCTAACCATGAGGGAACCCTTAGACATCATAAATTCACATTTTTATAAAACACCCAAATATCCTCATCTTCCTAAATCATGAGTTTTCCATGAAATCAAAGGAAACAAATGATACCTTAGGGTGATTTAGGGCTTAGATAATCAAGAAATCACCCTTCATGCGTAGAAAGCAACCCCTTTGAACAGGCCAAAACATTTGAGTTGTTTAGTTGGCATTCTGTTATCTTTCCAAAATACTTCATGCGTAGAAAGCAACCCCTTTGAACAGGCCATGGCAGTTTTGTTGAATCAGACGCTTTGTCTCCCAATCTGAGAACCCTTCTGAAATCTTCATCACCCACAATCATAATCTTTTCTTGGACTTTGATGTAAATCACCGACTTTCCATCATAGATTTTGTTGGTGGTGACATCCTTAAGATGATTTTACCTCATATATTCTATGTGACATCCTTAGGATACTGAAGGACTGAGCAGATTCAGGATGTAACAGTAATTTTCCTTATGTGCATCATGAGGATAGACTAACGAATTATCTTATTGTGATATTATTGCAGGTACATTTAATCTATACTATATTAATAAGCATGTAGGAGGGGCAAGAATGGTCATTTGCCACTTTCTAATTTCTAAGAGATGTACAAGACCTGAATGCATGTATTACAAGGATTAAAAGCACAATTCTAAAGGGTACAATATCTGATGCATAATGTACACCTCTCTACCACTAAAAACACGGTACAATCTGATTAGGGTTTCATTTCTCATTTCAGCCACCCCCATCTGCTTTCTTTTTCTCTCTGCTGATTCAAGAAGATCCATGAACCCTAAGCTCTTATTTAGCTCTCATCGCCTCATATCTGCAACACATCTCATACCTCTCTGTTCAGTAAGATCACATATGACACCTCTCGGTCTAATTTTGCTCTCATCAAAGGCTATTGAGGTGGCTGGCTAGCTGAGTTAGGTTTCGGCCACTCAACAAACCCTAAGGTAAGATCTTGAGTTTTCATCACTCAGTGCATGTTTTGGTTCATGTTAGTAAACTCATTTTGTGTTTTGTGTTGGTCGTGAAGAAACTTGCCAAAATATCCAAGGATCTGAACAAGCTGATGAGACCCACTAGCGCCTTCTTCATGTTTATGTAAGTAATCTTTGTTTCTCTCATCGTCTTAGTTCGGTTTTTTGTTCGTGGTTTGTTTATTTTGTCTATTTTTATGTATGTTTAGTTCGATTTTTGTTCACGGCTTTTGCAGTAGTAATGTGAGATTATTTTGATATGCTTGCTATTAACACTCGCACATTTGCTTTATTGTATTCACAGATTGAATGAGTTACTAAGATGATTTGTAAGGTTTGTCTTGTTCCCAACTCCCATGATTACTTATGGCGTATAACCTTTCTTTCAGTTTCCTTAAATCATATTTTATCATTTTCATATTACTTGCAGATTAAGCATTTAGTTGTGTTTACTGGAGCTGGGATATCAACTTCTTGTCGTATACCTCATTTTCTTGTGCCCACACCACATGAATTTAGACACTTTAGGTATGTGTTTCCAAGCTTTCCTCCATGTTATGTTATATGCACAAACAATCTCTCTTTTAATATTTATAGTATAACCAAAATAACATATATTGCTAAGATATTATCTTTCCACATATTACCACTTTCAATTATGTTTTAAACATGGGTTGTTTGTGTTTCATTGTTTAGAGCATAAGTAATGATTGGGAAACCCAAATTACGGACCTATAAACATGGAAACACGGGATAGGGACAAATGGAAGATCAAAGGTAAAATATTAGCGGGAGAAATTGGATAGACCATGTGTCATAGTCTGAATGGATTCAATCTATATTTTGATTTCCCATTCATTAATCTGCTTCATTTGATCTTAGATTTATCACTTTGTTGAAGTGAGAACTAAATAAACATCAGTTTTGATTGAAGCTCAAGGGGCTAGAATCCTAGGTTACATTTGCAAATCTATTATCAATTGATATTAATTTGGTGCAAAAAGAAGATTTTTTTATCAAGCCAAGGCGCACTGAAAAAATGCTTTGTCTGCTTGTGCAGGATGCATTGCCCTTTGAAGAAATGAATCTAGCCAAGGCGCACTGAAAAAATGCTGATGTATTATGCTTGGGTATCAGGTAACTAAATATGCATATATTACTTGTTTATGGAGTATGGCAGGTTGGAATGTATAAATATAAATCCTTTATGGGTAGAAGTCGCAGCTTCGACCCATTTACTTATAAATATGTAGATAGGAATAAACGAATCAGAGGGGATAGAGATAAATAGGTTGTGAACTGATTAAAAGTTACTTAAAGTGTATTTTTATTATATAGGCCTCCTACATCAGTTTCTGCAAAAGAGTCAAATTAGTAATATATATAGTCTTTGAAAAAAAAAGTAAAAAAACTGAACCAAAAGAATTTCGGGCCAACACACCGTGGCGAATCGCTTTAGGTACTATTAACTGATTAATAACCTTCTAATTGTCCTTCTAATTAAAAAGTGAAACGAACTCATTTCCATTTGTTTTTTCGTAAATAATGTAGTAATAGACTTATAGTACATCACATGATCATTACCATGTCTGTAAGTTGCCATTATTCTATGAAAGTATCAAACACCCAATTCTTAGTTGACATGATCTGCTCTTGAAAATGATTTTCCTATCTTATATGCATTCTAGGATTGTTAAACAATAAGCTTAGTACATGAAGACAGTTGTTTAGTCACTATTTTCTATGTAAGTGTGTGGTTGTCCCTGCATTTCTTTAAATAAGTCAGTGCCCATTCCAACTCAATATACTAAAGCTATTTACCCATTCCAACCCATTTCATCCTTTGTGTGACAAGATTGTCAGGTTTAAATGAATTCATATCTTAATTTTGTTTGACCTGATAGTTTTAAACTACAAAAAGTAGTTTTTTATTGTTTCTATTTTGTTCTTCATTGGAGCTAAGAGGCCTTCAAGGTCAAACAATAGTTTAAGCGATGAAGAATGGGTTGAGATTGCAAATACATTTTGCGCGGCTATTGACCCCGTTTGACATGCTTGCCACGATTTTTTAAGCTAAATTTCATATTTGCGTAAACCTTAAAATATGCTAAATCAAAAATATTTTTTTTTCCTATCTATAAGGCCCTTGCCATGGATCTCAAGATATGACTCTAAAAGATATAAGGTCCGGACATTAAAAGTATAATTAAATTAACATAACGGATCACCAGTATTCTATGGTATTTGTTCTTAACGAAACATGTTATACTTTGTTTTCGGTTCAAATTTTTTTAACAAATATGAACAGATGAACAGAGTTGTACAATGAACTAAATGCAAAATCTTTGGAATATGAACCCAGATGTGGCTATGGAGAATTATATAGGTGTTCTTTTGAAGTTGGTTTCTGGTTCGTGCTAGAGGATTCTTTTTTTTGTACGTATGTACATCTTAAAGTTAAAACTTCTAATTTATGTATCTCCTCCTCGAAAGATTGCTAAATGTGAATTAGTATTCTGACATTTAACCATGTTTTGATTTAGTGGGGATACAAGGAAGCTACAACTGACTTTTGGTTAAATTAGACTGCAAAAAGAGACTGAGCATGCTGAACCATTTATGTTTTTTTGTGAAGTCAAACTCATCTACTTCATATTCCTGTTTCTGAATCATCATTGTTCTGATAAAATCAGATAATGTAGCTGTTTTGGTGAAAACTTAGGGTCAAAACAAGGTTTGGTCCAACCTCCTACTTCAGTTCTGAATCATCACAGTTCAAATCTCCTATAAAGTGAGCTCTGTCTAGCTTCTTGCTAGAGGTGGGCTTGTTTGGAATAATATTGGTACCTCTTACAGTTAAAAAACCAAAAAAAAAAACTGCATAAATATAGTGAGCTCGGTCTTATAATCTCTACACAACTCTCACTGCTAAAAGTGATTATATAGACTGCATTTTTTTATGTCCGCCAACAGTCTTTACTTGCGTTATTGGGTAAATTTATTTTAATCCATTAGAACAAAGAAAATTAAGTGACCGGGGTTTGTATTTTATGGATTTGTTGTGAAATTAGTAGGTTGTTTCTATATGGCTAATGGAAATAAGCATTTTAACCCCATTCGAGAAACGTATTTAGAGACCAGTTAATGAGTTATGACTAATGCAAAGCAATATTCACAGTGTGTCTAATTGTATTTTTTAATCTAACTCATTTCCAAAAAGAAAATCTTATTTAACAAAACAAAAAATACATATAAATTCAATATCATCATGACGTTGATGCACTTTTATGTTTTAAGTACCATCTTGATGTAACTAAATTATATACTTGATTCGAGTTATTGAGTACTTGATGTGTAAAGTAAAGTTTTTTTATATCTATAAGTGTTAAGATTATGAGTTGTATTATCTAATAGTGATCAAGTTTATGAAGTGTCCCATTAAATTCGTTTTTGTTTAAAAGATCCATCAATTTCTTTATCTAGATTGTATTCGTAGAGATCAAGTACAACATAGACACTAACTTAAAATCTTGTCAAACATAACCCAAACACTACATATGTATCCGGATAGACATGAACATTGTCTGTGTACTCTTTGTTTATGTTTCATGTTCATACTTCAAAGTTTTAAATTTGCTGTTAACGACAGTAATGGAGTTACGGACTTGCCGTTCACACTTTATAGTCCGGTTTCCACAATTAGATGAGTTATCATGAGGGTGTGTTTTTTTTTTTTTTTTTTTTTTGAATGAGGGGTGGTACATAATTTTAGGGGTAACACACTAAAAATCACTTTAAAAATAAAATTTTGCACTACGCCAGAAAAGTTGAGGGATAGTGCAGGGTACCCCTCACCATACTATATGTTCACCACTTCTGAGTACCGCTTATAGATTGCCACCGCCGCATCGCGTGGGATCCCTACTAGTCAATATTAAGGCTTGTAACTCTTCCCTAATGGCTATATTATCTTATTCAAAGCAAGAGAGCTCAACATGGAAGAGCTATACGTGTAGAGCAAGACCATCGCTAAAGAATAGGTCAAATGTGTAACCGTCCAACGTTGAATGAAAGGTGAAAACAAGGAAACGGTTAACCAACGTGTATATTGGTTAGCCTCTCTTCAAAGACGACTTGAAACAGTCCACCAGCTCATTAAAGACGGCGGATATCATGGGATCTCTTATTTATTTCATTTGTAAATTATAAATAGGGGATTGATGAACGAAATAGGACACTTAGCTACTTCTTACTCACTTCTAACTAGCTTACTCGTGAAAGAACACCTGATACTCACACACAACACAACATTGTAATCCTAGTACTTCGTTCATCACTCTTCCAAAGATGTAAACATTTTTTCTTATTAATATTAGCAAACAAGGCAGGGTTCTAGACTCCTCCCGAGATTTTGTGCCGGCGATCAGCATTGATCAAGGGCTTTCCTCGTACATCGAGTGTTGTTCCTTTATTGCATTAAGTTTATAATTGTCCATCTTTGCTTATTTAACCATTCTGTCAGACAGTTACATCCTTAGGATATAACTGTCCATCTTAACCAGGTTTCTTTGTCATCCTGAACATAGTTGTCAAATACTATTTCTGTATTATTCTAACGTGCCATCTTGAAGATATAACTAAGCTTTTTACATATTTAACAGTTTTAGCACTCTACCTCACATTTTCTAATTTGGAAAATGAAATTATTTTTATCACGTAATTTTTTTCCAAAACAATTTGGCGCCCACCGTGGGGCAAGTGATGCTATTTTTAACAAAAACTTTGTTAACATTTTTCCTTAATCAACTTATTTCAAAAATCTTGACAACTATGGCTTCCAACCAAAAATCTGTTTCTTCATCCATGCCATCTTCAACCTTTGCTAAGAATGTGACATTGCCACCCCTACCTGCATTCTCAAACATTTCCACTTCTCAAACTCATCCTAGATCTGGATTGGAAACATCTGGACTCACTCCTCCTATTTTGGTATCGAATGATGAGATTCTCTCCATGTTTACACTAATGAAGGACCAAATGAAGAGGCAACAGAAAACAGATCAAATGTTGATGAGAGAAATTCAATCTCTCAAGACATCTTCAAAGAGACAAGTTGAGGATGTTACAACACCAATACAACCCAGGGTCTTTGACTTCAACTCTACTATCTCCGGGGGCAATCATTAGGGAGATTACATTCCCATGAACTCATGATACATTGCTCCTGAAACCACTACAGCACCCAGGATGACTACTACCAGGGATCCAGGATACACACCTGAACCATCCGAGGATACAACCTGAATGGTAACTGTTGTGGGTGAAAATCCTCAGATGATTTTACCTTACATCCCTAATGTACCATCCTCAGGATACTGAAGGACTCAGCTGACTTTAGGATGTAACTGTAATTCAGCATGTGCACATCCTGAGAATAAACTAACAAATTAGCTTTCTTATATGATTGCAGGTACGACTAGGTTATAATATGGACTTTAAAGCTCAGCAACGTCTATATTATAATCCTCAATTGAAGAAGTCAAAGATAGGAATGTAACTCATGGTCTATGATTGAAGATGGAGTCAAACTTGTAACCGATACACATTTAATATCAGCGATAAACAAGGAAATAGCTGGATCATTAACTAGCTAAGAAGAAACTGTTAACCAACGACTAGTTTCTGTTGAAGACCTCCAACGTTCACCTAGAAGCAGCTGTTACACAACATTGAAGAACTTTAACTACTTAGCGGATCTCACGGGATTCTTTAGTTATTCTCATGTACTATATAAATGGGAGTATTGGACGAGTATAGGACACTTACATGCACCTTGCTTACACTATAGCTGCACACTTACACTTAGAAACACTTACACAATCGTTGTAATCTTAGTACACTCGTCCACTTACTCATCCATAGTTGTACTTTTTTACCAAATTAATATTAACAAACAAGGCAGGGGCCTAGTCTCCTCCCGAGGTTTTATGCCGGCGATCTACAATTGATCAAGGGCTTTCCTCGTAGATCGAGTGTTGTTCTTTGTGTTTTATTCCTTAATTCGTTCATTATAAACAGTTCCATCCCGATGATATAACTGTCCATCCCGAAGCAAACATAAGCCATCACGAGCATAGTTGTCACTTATTTACTCCTTTTTGCATCCTGATCAAACATTTTCAGAATATAACTAGTTTTAATAACAAATTTACATTCTTAGCACTCTACCTCACAATTTCTAATTTGGAATACAAAATTATTTCTACTAGGTAATTTTTGACCAAAAAAATTTGGCGCCCACCGTGGGGCAAGTGGTGCTATTTTATCAAAAAACTTTGTTAAAAGCTTTTCTCATTTAATTCTTTTTTACAAAACTTGACAACTATGTCGTCTGCCCAGAAACCTGTTTCTTCATCCATGCCTCCATCAACTTCTATCAGAAATACTGCCTTACCACCTCCACCTACATTCTCAATGAGTGCTACCTCTCAAATTGCACCTAGGCCAGCAATGGGGGCATCTGGATTTTCTCCTGTTTTAGTGTCAAATGATGAGATCCTATCCATGTTTTTCAATGGTAAAGGATCAAATGCAGCAACAGCAGGAGACCAACAGAATGCTAATGAGAGAAATACAATCCCTCAAGACATCCTCGAAGAGACCAAGTGAAGACATGGGGACACCATTACAGCCAAGGGTGTTAGATTTCAATTTTGGCATCTCTGGAGGTGTTCATCAAGGAGATTTCATCCCCATGAGCACTGGATTCTCTGCTCCTGAAACGACTACTACACCCAGGATGGAAACTACCAGGGATACAAGATATACACATGTGCCATCCCAAGGATATAACAATAACGTAACAATTTAAGTTCTAGTACTTTTGCTGCTAATGATGTTGCTTCTTTGCAGGATACAGGAATAAGCCCTCAACTAGCAAGGGAGCTTCAGAAGATCAAAGACATGGTATCAAGTGTACCTGGGATAGTGCAACCTATCCCTGAGGTATCCTCAGCATGCCATAGGGTGTCAAGATTCGCACCCCCAATATGTGATGCCGAGATCCCAAAGCAGTTTCAAACTCCAAGCATGAAGCTCTACGATGGATCAACAGATCCTGAGGAGCATGTGGCTAATATATGGAAAGGATGGAAATAAATCCAATCCCTGCCAATATGAAAGAAGCATGCTTATGCAAGGGATTTGTTCAACTCTCACTGGTCCAGCCCTGAAATGGCTCCTAAGTGTTCCTCCCTATTCTATTACATCTTTTGCACATTTAGTTAACATGTTTAATAATCAGTTTTCTTGTAGTCGAATGTTCGAATGTTTGACAAGTGATCTATACAGGGTAACTCAACCACATGGGGAATCACTAAGAGAATTCATTACTAGGTTTGGAAAGGAAGCACTTGACATCCCGAACCTGGATGTCACAACAGCAGTTCAGGATTCAAGATGGGACTGCAGAAAGATTCACCATTCTACCAAGAATTGGTGATGAATCCATGCAGGAACATGGATGAAGTAAACAGAGCTTTAAGATTCGTCCGGCTTGAGGATGATAAGAAGATACAAGAGAGGATAGAATCATCCTCGAAATATAACCATCCCAATCGAAAGTCCACTCCCACATACGAACCATACAAGCATAAACCATATGCTAGGCCTGATAATAAGAAGGTCAATGTGGTAGAGGACGACGATGAGGATGACTGCCCTAAATTGTCAGATTACTGTTTTTCTGTGGATGTAACAGGATTGATGTATGTCATGAAGGATCTAGGGACAAAGCAAGATGGCCGAAGAAGGACAAAAAGACAGGATGGAAAGACAAGTCTAAATGGTGTGCCTTTCACGAAGATTTCGGCCATACCACTGAAGATTGCATCGCATTAAGAAAAGAGATAGCATATCTCTAGAGCAAAGGTCATCTTAAGGATCTACTGGGCAAAAAGAAATCAAGGGCTCAGGATGGCACCAACATCCGGAAAGAGCAGCATCCCCACCTAAGGATGCTGGTATTATTAACTTCATTTCAGGAGGGTCAGACATTTGTGGAACCTCATACTCAGCTGCTAAAAGACATGCGAGGGAAACAAAGTTTGAAAAAGGAGAAAGACCAACGAAGACGACCATCCTGACAACCTCTAAAGTGATCAGCTTTGAGGAGGAAGACAGAGAAAACATCCTTGATCCTCATCACGACGGTTTAGTTATTACTTTATATATTGCTAACCACTTTGTTCGCAGGATTCTCGTAGATGGAGGAAGTTCAGTGAATATCATCCAGCTTGAAGCCCTTAAGAGGATGAACATCCCGGAATCTGAAATAGTTTCAAGGTCATCAGTTTTGGTGGGCTTCAGTGGAGAAACTAAGAGCACAGTGGGTGACATCAAGCTACCAGTATATGTAGAAGGAGTGAACTCTATCCGAAGATTCTGTGTGATAGATTCCCTATCCTGCTACAATGTCATCCTGGGGAGACCCTGGATACATGACATGAAGGCAGTCCCTTCAACATATCATCAGTGTGTGAAACTACCCACACCTTGGGGAGTTGTGAAGGTCAACAGCGATCAACAGGAAGCTAAGGATTGCTATACGACATCAATGAAGGCCTCATCCCGATAAGCATAGCAATTACAGCAGGATGCACAGTGCCATCCTCAGGATGTTAAAGCACATCCTGACCAGGATGTAAAAGCCGTCTGCCTCGACGACAACAACGAGGATATCACTGTGCAAATCGGTAAGAATATCCCACATGATATTGAACAATCACTAATCTCATTTCTTAAATGCAGGACTTTCGCTTAAACATGAAGATATGACTGGCATCTCTAAGGATGTCATTACTCACAAACTTGGGATTGACAAAAGTTTCAAACCCATTCAGCAAAAAAAGAAGGAAGTTTGCCCAGAGAGAAATATCATCATACAAGAGGAAGTAGACAGGCTGCTGAAGTCTAAGATGATAAGGGAAGTGAAATTCCCAAGATGGCTAGCGAATGTTGTGGTAGTTCAAAAAAAAATGGGAAATGGAGAGTGTGTGTGGACTATACAGACCTTAACAAGGCCTGTCCTAAAGATCCATTCCCATTACCACACATAGATTCAATGGTGGATGCTACAGCAGGCCACGAGATGCTGACATTCATGGATGCATCCTCAGGATTCCAACAGATACAGATGGAACCAGATGATCAGGGGACACGACATTCATGACACCATCAGGTATATATTGTTATATAGCCATGCCATTCGGACTAAAAAATGCAGGTGCCACTTATCAAAGACTAGTGAACATGATGTTCAAAGAGAAGATTGGGGACACGAATTGATGACATGGTAGTGAAATCCAAGAAAGCAGAAGACCATCTTCGGGATCTCAAAGAAGCTTTTGACATCCTGGATGCTTACAACATGAAGTTAAACCCAGCAAAATGCCATTTTGGAGTTGGAGCCGGAAAGTTTCTTGGATACTTGGTAACAAAAAGAGGGATAGAAGCCAGCCCTGAACAAATAAAGGCCATCCTTGATCTCAAATCCCCAAGAAATATTAAGGATGTGCAAAGGCTGACTGGCAGGATAGCAGCCCTGAATAGATTCATCTCGAAATCCTCAGAGAAATGCAAGGAGTTTTATGACATCCTGAAGAAGAATAACAAATTCGACTAGGGACAGAGACATGAAGAAGCATTGAAGAAGCTAAACGATTATCTTGCAGCAGCTCCATTATTGATGAAACCTGAGGATGGAGAACCTCTCAAGCTATATCTTGCAGTTTCTGGAAATGCAATAAGTGTTGTATTAGTAAAAGACTTCGAAGGGCAACAACATCCTGTCTATTATGTAAGTAAAACTCTACTAGATGCTGAAACCAGGTATTCACATCTCGAAAAACTTATCTTAGCTTTAATAATGGCTTCTACTAAGTTAAGGCACTATTTGAAACACATAAAATATATGTTCAAACTAACTATCACATTAAGAATGTACTTAGAAAACCTGAAATGTCTGGAAGAATGGCAAAATGGTCAGTTAAATTAAGTGCCTTTGACTTAGAATATGAGCCTAGAAATGTAATCAAGTCACAGGCTCTAGCAGACTTTGTGGCTGATTTCAGTAGTGACATCCTGAGTGAAGTAGAGTCTGAAGTTCAACAACTAAATGAAAATTTGGAAAAATGGACTCTATACACTGATGGTGCTTCGAATGCAAGAGGCACAGATCTAGGAATACTACTAAAATCGCCACAAGGGGACAAGATATCCCATGCCATTAGATGTGCATTTTAAACAACCAATAATGAGGCTGAGTATGAAGCTCTCATTGCTGGTTTACAACTTGCTAGAGATATGCATGTTGTTAATATTGAAGTATTTGTTGATTCTTTGTTGATTACTAACCATTTCAATGGATCATATGCAGTAAAAGGACAAAAGTTAGCCATTTATCTTGAAATTGTTAAAAATTTAGCTACTTCTTTTGTAGAATTTTCACTAACACAGGTACCAGGGAAGAAAATGTTGAAGCTGACGCCTTAGCAAACCTAGGATCCTCCTTTAATCTACCAGAAGGATCCAAGATTCCCATCATCCACATCTGAAACCAGCGATTGAAGAGTGGCATCCTGAGGATAGCCAGGCACATCCCGAGGATAGCCAGGCACATCCTGAGGATAAAACAGACCATCCTAAGGATATCACTGTTTTAGCCACTCAGGAACAAGACGATTCATCATGGATGACTCCCATAATGAAATATTTACAAGAAGATGTCATTCCCGATGAGGAAAATCCAAAGGCTTTCAGGATAAAGGTATCTAAATTTACAATTATAGACAATATTTTGTATAGAAAGTCTCTTGCAGGTCCATATTTGAGATGTCTCAACAACGATGAAGCAAACGAAGTACTCAAAGACATCCACGAAGGAGATTGTGGAAATCATACAGGAGGAAGATCTCTGTACTCGAAGACTTTGAGGACGGGATACTATTGGCCTACTATGAAGAAGGATGCCATGCTGTATTCCCAAAAGTGTGATGCATGCCAAAGACATAGCAACATACTTCACCAGCCTGCTGAATCACTACATCGTATTATTTCACCATGGCCCTTCATTAAATGGGGAATGGACATAGTAGGAAAGCTACCCAAAGCCCCTGGAGGAAAGGTATTCATGCTAGTAATGACAGACTACTTCTCAAAATGGATTGAAGCTGAAGCATTTGTGCAAGTCAGAGATAAAGAAGTGGTCTCATTCATCAAAAGAAAACATCCTAACACGATTTGGAGTACCATTTGAAATCATTTGTGACAATGGTTCTCAATTCATTAGCAAAAGAACAACTGACTTTTGCGAGAGTTGGGGGATCAAGATGGTAACTTCAACACCAATCCATCCTCAAGCTAATGGACAAGCAGAATCCTCAAACAAAATCATCGTCAACAACTTGAAGAAGAAGCTTGGGGAAAAGAAAGGAAATGGGCAAAAGAACTTCCCATTTGTACTTTGGGCTGATAGAGATAAATCATCTCCTTATGTAAGTATTTATCCTTGATTTATTTCGATCGATTATATTTTCACTAAACATGGTCTAGAAATAGTCCATCCTGAGAATGTTGTAGTACCATCCTAAAGATGGAATGCTAAGAAGACTAGGGGGCTGGCCACCCTCTCCTCCGTTAAGGTGTCTGACACCTTCCTAAGTTAAAAGGTTTTCACCTTTCTCATTGGGTTAGCAATCCTCGCCTGGTGCGCACGATGCCCATGTATATTATCGGGATGGTGGGACCAGTCCATGTAAAATGGCTGATAATTTCATTATCTTTGAGATATACGATGGAGCTCTTAAGGTTTAAGACATTTTTCCAATGTTCTAAGGTTTAGACATTTTTCAATGTCTCTTTAGTCTAGTCACCAGGGCCTTGTCGCCAGTTGTTCCTAAGGGCCTTGTCGCCAGTTGTTCCTAAGGGCCTTGTAGCCAGTTATTCCTAAGGGCGTTGTCGCCTGTCATTCTCAAGATGTTACATAGTGGTTTTATCACCAAGATATTACAAAAGGGTTTTGATCCCAGTTAAGTCAAAGGCCTAAGTCGCCAGTATAATAACAAAGTTTTCCTTTACAGGATATTGTCAAAACACAAGTCTTTCTTATGAAGGATTGTAGACTTAAAGTCTATTTTGAAGATATTACACTGGGGACATCCTCAGAATGCAAGACCATCCCAAGGATGGAAAAGAAACTGGATACATCCTCAGGATGCAAGACCATCCCAAGGATGAAGAAGAAACTGGGGACATCCTCAGGATAATAAAAACCATCCTGACGATGAGAAGGACTTATAAGGAATATGGCAAGATCAGAAGAATTATTCAACAAAGAAGAACAAAAGGTATTATTTCAGATTAATTCTTTACAACCTAAGTGTTTGCTAATGTTTGCAGAATATCAAAGGAAATAAAGAACACAGGAATAATAGCATCAAAAGATTGTTACCATATATTATTATGCATCATAAGTCAAAATTTGATGTCAACCCCTGGCTTCATCCAAAACCAGGACCCATCCACCAGAGGTCAACATCTATAGTCCAAGGTCAGCAAAAAGATTTGGGGCTTCATCTTGAAACCAAGATCCCTCCACCCCAAACCTTATAATATCCTAAGTTATTACATATTAATAATTGTCTGAAATTGTTCTACCAAACACAACCACACAAAGATCAAATAAAAAGTGGGCTCCAGCCTAGTCAACACATCCTTCATCGCCCACTGGAAGGTCCTTCACCACCTCAGCAATCTTGGCCTCCGCTGCCTTCACCTCTGCATCCTCAGGATCCTTAGCCACATCTTCAGGATGAGCAACAGGAACAGGCTCATAGACCACTTCTTTGCCGCCGGCTCATAATTTTTTCCTTCCAAGCCTCAATATCCCAGGTATTCTGATCGAATCCTAGATCCTGGCCTGGAGAGCCATCTTCACTCTGGCCTGAAATACGGCAATAGAAGCAAACTTGATAAGCCCATTCCTGTGATCCTCTGCCTCCTTCTGCTGATCCAACAAGGTCTTAGCATGCTCCGCCTTCACTCTCTTCAATCAGCCTCAGTCTCTGCCAGCTTGGCCTCAAGAAATTGCCCTTTTGATGAGAAATATTCTGAACATCTTCAAGCTTGGTATGAGCTTCATGAAGTTCTTGAGCAACCACGATCCAGAGACTTTGATAAGATACTCATGGCCCTGACAAGAAAAAGGAAAGGTAAGTATTCTTAAACCTTTTCACTAACATAACGGTGTTATCCTCAGGATAGGACCATACCTGAAGAGTGAATTCAGAGATCTTTCTAGAATCTCGTTACAGCTCAAACCCTCGAAAGGGTGATCTCCTGAGCAACAACAGCAGCAGCACTCCCCTTCCTTTTCTTTGAAGCAGCATCAACAGCCCTAGTTTAGGGGGGTTGGAAGGAGGAGTAACCATCTTGGAGCTTGAAGGAGAGGGAGAGGACACTTTGGTAGCCATGCTATCAATATCATCCAGATCGAAAGAAGCAGGTTTCTTGGCTGAGGCTAAGATAATATCAGGGTTAATAATAAATAAAAAGATAAACATCCTCAGGATGTAACATAACATGCTTACCAGACATCTTGGAGGCTTGGCTGTGGTATCACTTTCTTCCACTACGAAGGTCCTTACTGACTCAGGTAACTTGTAAACAACTCCACACCGAAGAAAAGCGTCGTTCAAAGGTGGCAAACTTGGCAAAGGAAACACATGTTGAACACAAATTTCAGGATGTTAGCATCTCTTCAGGATGTAACTAAAATTTTTATAAGAACACTAAAAATAATTTTACCACTTTTTAACCAATAAAGAGGAATCTCATCCCCATAAGGAATAGAACTCCTCTTAACAAAAAAGAACTTTGTTTTCCAATTTTTCTCAGATTTGACCACATTAAACAGAAAGGGTGGTTCCTTTTCTATAAACTTGAAAACATAACGGTGGGAACCGTGTGTCCTCAATTTATAAACATGAGCCAGGTCCCCCACTCAAGATGGACACCATGATCTTCAACGAGCCTACTACAAACCATCAGAATCTTCCAAAGTTCAGGCATGGCTTGGGAATAAGCCATCCCAGTAATATCAAAGAAATCTTTGATAAACTTGGGAAAAGGATACCTCAACCCTAGAAGGAATGGTAAGTACAGGAAGCAGACCCATGTAGGAGATGCAAAGTCTGATCTTGCATGAGAATCAAAGGACGAAACTCAGCAGAACTTGGGAAGACTTTTGAGCTTTTTTAGGGCTCGAATCTCCTTGTCATCAAAAGAACAGATCTCCTGTTCAGGATGACTCAAGAGTTTTGGGGAATGAAGTCACTGGAAGTTCCCACACTCCCCGAAGCTCTTGTGGATCTTTTTGCCATCTTCAGAATATTACTAATATTTTACAGGAATAAAGAAAAAAGTGGAAGAAAGAAGAGAGAAATTACCTTCTTAAAAATCAAATGTGATTATAAAGAAAGGATCAAACTCTAGATATAGAGGATAGAGGATGATGTTTGTAACGGTCATCACATAATTACCGCCAAAAAAATAGCCGTTGTCATCCTGACAAGACATCCCATCAGTCATCAGAGAAGATATTTAGATTAAAAAATATTTTTACCTTGAAAGATATTAACGGTAACATATTTTTTGGGGACAATTGTTGTGGGTGAAAATCCTCAGGATGATTTTACCTTACATCCCTAATGTACCATCCTCAGGATGCTGAAGGACTCTGCTGACTTCAGGATGTAACTGTAATTCAGCATGTGCACATCCTGAGAATGAACTAACAAATTAGCTTTCTTATATGATTGCAGGTATGACTAGGTTATAAATATGGATTTTAAGCTCAGCAACGTCTATATTATAATCCTCAATGAAGAAGTCAAAGATAGGAATGTAACTCATGGTCTATGATTGAAGATGGAGTCAAACTTGTAACCGATACACATTTAATATCGCGATAAACAAGGAAACTTACTGATCATTGACTAGCTAAGAAGAAACTGTTAACCAACGACTAGTTTCTGTGAAGACCTCCAACGTTCACCTGGAGCACTGTTACACAACATTAAAGAACTTTAACTACTTAGCGGATCTCACGGGATTCTTTAGTTATTCTCATGTACTATATAAATGGGAGTATTGGACGAGTATAGGACACTTACATGCACCTTGCTTACACTATAGCTGCACACTTACACTTAGAAACACACACACAATCGTTGTAATCTTAGTACACTCGTCCACATACTCATCCAAAGTTGTACTTTTTTACCAATTAATATTAACAAACAAGGCAGGGGCCTAGTCTCCTCCCGAGGTTTTATGCCGGCGATCTACAATTGATCAAGGGCTTTCCTCGTAGATCGAGTGTTGTTCTTTGTGTTTTTATTCCTTAATTCGTTCATTATAAACAGTTCCATCCCGAGGATATAACTGTCCATCCCGAAGCAAACTTAAGCC
>JAUTDX010002374.1:0-31567 GCA_030844895.1 Ambrosia x helenae | reverse complement strand
AAAGCCAAATCAAGGCATAACACCTAGAGATAAAAAAAAGCCAAACATATTAGCTCACAATAGCCAAAAGCAAATTTTTCACAGAATAAAGATTGATTACTTCCATTTGACATTGAAATGACAATATTTACTATCAAACCTAAATGTTATCTACCCATCAAAATATTTATTTGACGTCTGTTAGTGTGATTTTCCTAGGCTAGTATATTAGATGTTTGGATAGTATTTAGGGTGTTTGGGTGTGTTGTAAGCGTTTTGGGACTTTATTGATGAGCAGGCGATTACAAGTTGTTATAGGCGATTAGGCTATCTAATCGCCTGTTATGCATGTGATTAGGCCCTACTCGCATGTAATTGCATATTGCATAGGATCTTAATTGCTGTAATGGTCTGCACGAGTAGATGGGGTATAACAAGCATCCACTCATTGCCCTAATCATTAGTTGTCACCTCACACAGCCCCCAAACACCCTTCCCAAGGTCTGAGATAATCATTGTAAACACCTGAGCTCTGTTTTTGATTAATCATAAACCTTTGACCCATTTTGTGTGTGTTGATTAGTCGTTCATCATTGTTTCATTGTTGTTTATATGTTATCCGAACATATTCAGAGGATTCTGCACTCTGAATATCAAAGCTCGTGATTGTCGGGTGACACGAAAGTCAATCCTACAGACCAAGAGTCTCTCAGAGTGCTAGAGGAAAGGGTTTAGTTGATGAAGATGCCCCAGTTGACATTACAAGTGAAACAGAATCTGATGATTCAGAAGATGATTCCCCGGGTACTAGGGCCAAGAAAGAGGCTGAGAAAGAAAGAATTGGCAGGGAAGAAAGCTCTAGCAGAGGATCCTACATTCACAGTGGATCTAGATACTGATATTGCTGATTTAGATGCAGAGTTAAGCACTCCGCCATCAAAGAAACAAACGACGAAAAGAAAGGGGAGTCGGGGTAAGAAGAGAATGGCTCACAGATTACCTGAGAAAACAAAGAAGAGATCTAGACTTGTGAACCTCCCTGAAGGCTTTCTTGCACCTGAGACTCAATCTTCTTCAGCAACAACAGCAGCAAACAACCACAACAATAACTACTTCAGCAACAGCAACAGCAACAGCAGGTGCAGCTATGTCTGCAGGTGTCATCACATCGATGCCTGCATCAGTAATCTTCATTAAGCCATTCACAGTTACTGGTGCAGCGACGGGCTCTCAAGTTGTATCAAATCCTATTGGTGACATGATGAAGAATCTGCGTGATCAGATACGTCCATCTTCTTCGGCCACAGCAGGTCAGCCCTCCTCTTCCTCAACACCGCCTTCTAATGAACAACTATAACGCCAGGTCAGTGAGTTAACTGCTATTGTGACTGCACAAGGGCGTGAAAATGCTGAGTTAAGAGGTAAAATATCAACGATTGAAGAGAATGAAAGGGCAATGTTAGAGTTGATTAGTGAGACGATTCGGGTGAACAAAGAGCTGCAAGCATCATACCGATTGCTACAACTGTCTACCAGCAGCTAGTCAAATCAAATCAGCAGCTAGTCGAATCAAACCAACAACTGGTACAGTCGAACCAAGACATTGTGGCTAGACTTACCAGTGTTGAGTCTTAGTATAGCCAGCTTCAGGTTGCTAATGTCAACAATGAGCGCAGAATTGAAGAATATAAGGCAAAAAAACCACAACTGAGGGCTAGGGTGGATAAGTTAATAAAAGATCATCCTAGAATCATTGGTGTCTCTAGCTCTGGAGCTGGTACAGGTGAAGAAGAAGATGATGATGATGATGAAGAAAAAGAAGGTGATGATGATGATGATGATGAAGAGGATGATGGTGATGATGGTGATGATGATGATGATGGAGATGATGGTGGTGATGGTAAGGATGGTGGTGCAGGTGGTGGCGGATCATCATCTGGTTCTCAGAGAAACGACACAAGAGGGACCACGACAGAAAGACAAGGATCCCGAAGCAGGTTCTTCTTATCAAGGGGAGTCTATTGGCGACATGATCAAGAGAATGCATGACTTCATCAAGCATGGAGAGGTTCCGCTTGAAGTGGCAGAACCAGTGAGGAATTTGTTTTTGTATGATGATTATGGAAATCCTATGGAACCGACTAAGTTTATGGAAGACGAACTGGAAGAAGGTGAGATACGCCCTGAGCTATCTACTGAAGACCTTAAGCAGATTTATGGTTTGTCACGTGAAGAATCTTCCGGTGCAAGAAACTTTCCTCCTCCAGAAACTAATCCAGAACACAATAAGGTAGTTATGGATAATGGAACTCGATTGGTAACACCGGAGTATATTGTTGATAACTCTACCACCGGGATTCCAGACATCACTGAGGATATGATGAGGGATGCTGAAAAAAAGCTCAGAGCCAATCCGACTCTTATTCCTGTTTAGGTAGAAACTAGAACTGATCGAATTATGAGGTTGTGTGCCAATTGGTATCCTTCAGCAGAGGAGCGTAAGAAGAAGAAGAAAGATCCTATTCAGGCTTCTGTTTTCAAGAAACGATTGTCGAAGATGTCGGGTAATGTGATCAGTTGTGCCTACGTTGCACATGCCAAGATGTTGGGAGTCAAATGGCAGGAAGGTCTACTATATTTCAAGCCTTATCATAAGGTTCTTAGTCGCCATTCTGGTACGTTCGTGACTTGGTTCGATTAGATTATCCGTTGTATTATGAGAAAAACACTACCCTGCATGGCTTCTGCAATATTTTGGAGAGAGAGAGCAGGAAAGGTTGGGACACTTTCAAACCTCACTATCCAAAGTCATATAAGACAAAGAAACTTCATCCCATCACAAAGAGTCCTATTTGGGAACACAAGGTACAGCCACCAGATTGCGTGTCCAATATACTGATTGCTCTAATAGAACAGGACTTCACTCCGAAGTTCTGGTTCTGTCACTATGATGCAGCTACTACTGAAGTTGTAATCATCTTGGACAACGCCCCGAAGTTGTGTAGAAAGATCAGGATTTGGGATCCAATGTGTGTGTTAAAGCCTTACATAGAGATTGGGGGCCAATGTGTGTGTTTCAACGAATTTATAGATGAAGCGTGTCTTAGAGAATACAATCTCAAAGGCTTGAAGTTCACTTACTTGGTTAACAGATTGGGGGTGTGTAAGATGAGTAGAATCGACAGATTTTTGGTGTGTCCGGAAATGTTTAACAAATGGCCCAATGCGTGTGTTAAAGCCTTACATAGAGATATGTCTGATCAATCCCCTTTGGTGTTGTCTATGGTGAATACTAACTTTGGTCACAAGCCGTTCAGGTGGTTTAATTCTTGGATTGAATACCCTGAATGTGTGGAGATTATAGATTCGGTTTTATCAACGAATCAGTCTCATGGACCTCCAGATGTTTGTCTATCTTTAAAGCTTCAAAGACTTCGAAACAGATTAAAAGAGTGGAATGTTAAAAAACAGGAAAAAAGAGGATGCTGAAATGATTATTTTTCAGACCGAAAGAAAGGATATGGAGTTGTTGATGGAATCCAAAGAGCTGGATGATTCTGAACTGGGATATGGTCGAATGTAGAAGAAATATAGAGAAGATTGAACTGCGAAGGGCTAGGGATATTAAACAACGGTCAGGGGTTAAATGGGCGGAACTTGGAGATGAAAATTCGGCTTTTTTTTCATAGTATGGTGAACGGTAGGAAGGCTAAAAATTCTATCCTGGTTTGGTAGTGAATGGGGATTGGGTGTCGAAACCGTCTATTGTTAAAAGAGAGGGGTTAAGATTTTTAGAAACCATTTTCGAGAAGAAGTCCCAGATCGTCCGTTTATGATGTGTGATGGTATTAAAAAGATTAAAGACTCAGACGGTGATTCGCTTATATGTCAGTTTTCTAAAGAAGAGATAAAAAAAGTCGTCTTTGATTGTCGCACGAACAAAGCCCCCGGTCCAGATGGGTTTAATTTCTGTTTTGTTAAACACTTCTGGAACATGTTGGAAGATGACTTTTACAAGATTCTTCTGGATTTTCATGATTCTGGTGTTATCAATGAAGGTTGCAATTCGGCTTTTATCACTCTTATACCAAGGTGAAAAGTCCTCTTGGTCTTAAAGATTATCGTCCTATAACCTTAGTTGGTATGATTAGCAAGGTCATTTCTAAAATTCTTGCGAATCGTATTAATAAGGTTTTGGGAGATGTTATTTCGGAGTCCCAGTCTGCTTTTATGAAAGATCGGTTTATCCTTGACGGTCCTTTGGTGATGAATGAGGTTTTGGAGTGGTTAAAGAAGCAAAAAAGAAAAGTGTTTCTGTTAGAAATAGATTTTGAGAAGGCCTACGACAATGTCAATTGGTCCTTTTTAATCTCTATTCTTTCTCAAATGGGTTTCCCTAATAGATGGTGTATGTGGATTAGAGGTATCCTTTCTTCAGCGCGTGCGGCTGTTTTGGTGAATGGCTTTCCTACGTTTGATTTCAAATGTGAAAAGGGTCTTCGTCAGGGAGATCCTATCTCTCCGTTCCTTTTCTTGATTGTTATGGAGGCGCTTTCATGGATGCTCAGTAAAGCTAAGGAGGTAAATGTTTTCTGTGGAGTGTCTCTTTCGAATGATGGGGTAGGGATCTCTCACTTATTTTATGCGGACGACGCCATGATTGTTAGAGAATGGACTCGTGAAAACTTGGAGAATACGGCTAGAAATCTTCGGGTTTTCTATTTACGCTTGGGTCTTCGTATAAACCTAAATAAGTCTAACTTGTTTGGTGTTGGTACGGAAGATTGGGAAGTCGATTATATGATGGGTCTCTTGGGTTGCAAAAGGGGTTCTATTCCATTTGATTACTTAGGTATTAAGGTGGGAGCAAACATGAACTGAATTTGCAATTGGACGTCGGTGGTGGGTGTTGTTAATTCGAGGCTTAGTTCTTGGAAAGCCAAGACTCTTTCTATGGCGGGCAGACTAATTCTTATAAAGTCGGTGCTAGAAAATCTGCCTATATATTATTTTTCTCTATATAAAGCTCCGATGGCCGTGCTTGATCAGATTGAAGGGATCATGAGAAGATTTTTATGGGCAGGTTCTACCGGAGAGCAAAAAATTTATTGGGTGGCTTGGGAGGACATTACTCGACCTAAAAAAGAAAGGGGTCTTGGTCTTAACAAGCCGGTCCACATAAACGATGCTTTACTATTGAAATGGGTTTGGCGTTTTAAGAAGGAAGGATGTTCCCTGTGGAGAAAAATAGTGTCTGATTGTAATGGCTGTAGTCGAATGTGGCTGGCGGTTCCTTGTAGTACTTATTCGAGTAGTAGTTAGGAAAAAAATTGCTAAAATAGGGGATAAGCAGCTCCCAGATGGTAGAAGGTGTAAAAAGATGTTCAAGGCTTTTGTTGGGGACGGGTCTTTGGTCAACTTCTGGACAGATGTTTGGGTTGATGACACTCCATTAAAAGACAAGTTCCCGCTTCTATTCAGCTTAGAAAAGAACAAATGGGTCAAGATGGATAGTCGGGTTACGAATAACAACAATGTCCGAAACTTGGTTTGGGAGTGGCGTAGAAACCCATCCACTCCCGAAGAAGTTTTGGAACTGTTTTCGCTGGTGCAGAAAATCTACGAGTATAATTGGAAGGATGGAAGTGATAGTTGGATCTGGAATGGAGACAAAGATGGTAATTATTCGGTTCGTAAGGCTAAACATTTTTTCCGAAAAGGTAACAACGATTATTTTGGTAGTAAGGTTGTTTGGAAAGGCTGGCCTCCGTTAAAATGCAAGCTTCTTATGTGGCGTGTCGTCCGTAATCGTCTTCCTACTAAAGTTGAGCTGCAGAAACGTGGTGTAGCTTTAGCCGAAGACGCCTGTCCGTTCTGTTATGAAGCTGCAGAATCTGTTATTCTCCTGTTTACAGGCTGCAGATATTCGGCGGAAGTCTGGTCTAGGATCTTTCATTGGTGCAGGCTGCAAACTATGTTGCTGTTCGATATTGAAGACCTTCTGCAGATCCCGGGGGCTGATTCATTCGAGAAAGACAACAGATCGCTGATGAGGGGTATCATTTAAACTTCTATTTGGAGTATTTGGAACGAGCGCAACGCCAAGGTTTTTGAGGATAAATGTAGACGACCGGTAGAAGTGGTAGAATGTATTAAATCCACCTCGTTTTTCTGGGTGCGTCATAGATCTAGATTATAAAAGCTAAGAATTGGGTTGAGTGGTGTAAATATCCTCTAGATTGATGTAACTCCGTTTTTGTGCCCTAGGGTCCTCTTTTTGTGGACGCTTGTGGCTTTTGGCGTTTGTGTTTAATGAAGTTCTTTTTTCAAAAAAAAAAAAAAGCCAAGTATGTTGCATTTAATATGTTGTATTATATTTGTCTTATCAAATAAATGAAATTATAATTTTGCCCATCTTGATGAATATGAAATTATTACTTTGTCCGTCTAAATACACTATATAAAGACTTAGTACCTTAACATGTTACAAAACTGAAACCATAAACCCTTAATGTGTTAAAAAAATAAAGTTAGGACTGTCTGTGTAGTTTTCTCTTTTTCTTTTTTTTTTCTCGTCAAATTTTCACTCAGAGGGTGTATCCACCAAGTCGCCATCCCAGTGGGCAACACCATCAACTAAAGTCAAACTATTTTTTATTTTTTTATAAAGCTCAACATATGAATAATGGATGGATGGAATTTTGGCGCCACCTAGACAGAATTTATTTTCATTAAAAGGAAAAGGCGTGCCTAAAAGAAAATAATTTCTCCCATATATAAGCTTTAAATCTACGGCGGTACCTATTCTATCGTTTATCAGTTTCAGTTTTACCAATCATCCTAAGGTGAGAACCGACAAATTTACTGATTATTAAGTATATTAATACCTTTTTAAGAACCTATCAAAGTCGGTTGGGCCTACCGGTACATCACGAGTTGTGTGTATTTCTACAGTATTTATCTTTTACATATAATAATTAAAAACCAAAAGTCCCCAATTATACTATCATTTTTCATTTATTTGCAAAAAAATTTAAGGATATTTTCTCAATTTTCTATTTTTCTTCTTCTTTCTTTTTTTATTTTTTTAAAGACTCAAAAACTAACTAAGACAAATTAAAAAAACTAAGTTTTCACACCCCCACACTTGAACGACACATTGTCCTCAATGTGAGCTAAAGGATAAAATAAAGCAGAAATAAAAAAAATATACAACAACGATAAAAAAAGGAGAGACTCCCCTGGATAAACAATATGCGCGTAAGACTGTGAGTCCTATATAGTAGTATAGATATAGATAAACACCATTAACAACACAAACCATGAACAAAACTAAGAGCAAAGCAATAGAAAGCCCCAAAAGATTCATTAAAAATAACTAGGCATACACAACTTTGTTGAACTTTGGAATCAATTTTAATAGCTCAAATTCCATAGAATCTAAATTTTTATCCGTTTTCAATCTAGATGTTAACAAGCATGAAAACATGATATATTCCTCCTAACGTAGTCCACACCTTTATTTAGTGTCATATCAACCATGTTACGAGTAATTTTGGACCTTAAGTGGTGTTGCCATGTAATATTGAGTTGTTTTAGATTACCTAAAACAATATCAAGTTATGACAGATGACATATGTTAAATATTTGTGGTGGTCTAGAAATATCTATGGAAAGGATATTCTATTTACATTGTGTTGCCATCTTGTATAATTTTTGTGGGATATGTAATTTAGTATATAACTAGTATTTAAGCGCGCCCCGCGTTGCGGGGCGGTGACCGTAAAACCGTGCCACAAGCGTTGTAAGATGGAAGCGTAAAACCGTGCTACGTAGCAACGAAACAGCGAAAAAAACCAGTAAAAAGCGTAAAGCAAAAACACAAACTATTAACACCAAGTGACGCATATAACGTGAAAACACAGAGGGAAAATGAATCGTAAAACCATGTTAAGTACTAAGCGAACCAAGAGCAAACGCGTGCAAAAGCGTAAAACAAACCGTGTTAAATCAGAAAGCACTAAACTACAAAGGGTGTAAATGGAAAAAATAAAACCACAAAAAGACGAAATAGAGGGCCAAAAGTGGAAGAATAGAAGTTTGGTGCGGAAAGTCGGAAAACGAAAGAAGCCAGTGTTCCACCGACTGTTAGCATTTAGTATATATAATAATAATATTTGTATTTTTTTTGTAATTTATCATGCTGTTCAAAAGCCATATACTATGCATCAACAACGTCAGCTTATACAACAACGAGGATTCCAATATCTCAGAGACCACCAAATAAGTTTATTGGTTATAAAATAGGTACGTAGGAATGTAAAGAGCCAAACCCCTTGTGAGCTACTCAAAATCGACTTGATAAAAGTTCGAATTGACCCGAATTTAAATCTAATCCAAATTTAAACTACAAAAACACACATTGGTTATCAGAATAACTCGAACCCGTACCAATTGACCTGAGCTTAAATGAGTCGCTCAATCAAATTTTCTTTGAAATGACTCAAACTCATCAAATAGATCTAGCGATCCCCTCTTTTCGCGACTAGGCGGAATCAGTTTGGCCTACCCGGGCTGTTCTACACTTCCACCCTTGACCAAAGTTGATTGGGCCGATACAGCTTTAACCGAGAACTGGGCCATCTTAACAGATCCAGTAGCCACTGCCGTTGAAGAACCCGTCTCCATCTGGGCCTTAGAAGTTGAGCCCACAGATAATCAATTCTTGAACCACATTTTGAATTGGTTCATGAATCCAAAAATATTAAATGTAGAAGTTCTAGCAATATGCATTAAATTCAAACCTCAAATTAATTTTGGCCATTCAAATCTAACGTAGATCATGGTCATTGCCACAAATTTTAATAGGGAAAAATGGATTTAAATACTTCCAACTATCGCCCGTTGGCGGATAATACTCCCAACTATCACTTTGGCCATTAGCACTCCAAACTTTCAACTTATTTTCCATCATCACTCCCAGACTTAACACCGTTAGTTTTAATCCTACGTGGCTAACGGAATGTGACATGGCATTTCATACGTGTAAAAAAATTACTTAAACCCTAATTTACACATCAGTGTCACTCACTCTCACACGATTACACTCATTCTTCACAATCGAACCCTAATATCTTCACAAACAAACAATCAAACATACATTTCTTCACAATCGAACCTTTCAATGGATGAAATCGCCTTCAAGGTGTATTACGGTGGGGGCTTTGATGTAAGTTTAGGTCAGTTGAAGTATATTGGTGGTGAATGGAAGATGTTTCGTATAGATCCAGACCATGTCTCATTCTTTGAGCTCGTGGGTTGTGTAGTGGAAACAGGGTGCTACGAATCTAAGGATTTTGACTTGTATTGCCTTGATCCCGAAGACGGATTATTGAAGCCATTGTGAACGACAAGGATGTTGGATGCCAGGCAATTAAGGTACAAACTAGTTCTAAGGCATTTGTTGAAGTATTTGTTCATGTTGGACCCTTGAGTAAAGCAACATTGAAGTATTGTAGCAACCCAACATCAGCCCTAGACAAATGCAGTCCTGTAGCCCAACCCAAGTCTGTAGACAAACCCACCACTAAAGCCCAGCCCAACATTGCAGACCAACCCACCACTAAAGCCCAACCCAACATTGCAGACCAACCCATCACTGTAGCCCAACCCAATATAGAATCACCTCCCCAGTCCTGCTCCCAGCTTAATATTGAGTCAACAATGAGTCCTGTGTCTCTTGGCAGGAGAACCAAAGCTTCTGCTTGTAGATTAACACCATACTCACCATCAAAGCCAATTGATACTTCCAAATTAGATCTGTTAGCTGACATATTTGAACTAGGAAAAGATGATGCTGAAGTAGTTGTTGAATTAGGAAAAGAAGTTGTTGAATTAGGAAAAGATGATGCTGAAGTATTTGAACTAGGAAAGGAGGGTACAGAAGTCTTTGAAAGTGATAAAGAGGGGCTTGAAAGTGATAAACATGTTTTTGAAAGTGATAAGGAGGTGTTTGGATCTGAATCTGAATCTGAAAGTGATAATAGTAGAGACAATGATTACAAGAAGGTATTTGGATCTGAATCAAGTGAAGATGATGATGAGGAGGTCTTTGCATCTGAGTCAGACAATGAAAAGAATGCAGTATTTGAACAAGTGGTGAATGAAGTAATTGGATCTGGGTCAGACAATGAAGACAATGAGTGGGTAGAATCTGTTAAAGCTATTAAAGAAGCAACTCATCAAGAAAGTGAAGCTCATAAGAAGTTGTTAGAACAGTGTTTGGCAAAAACATATAAGGGTAACTTGATTGAATCAGTTGATGATAGAGACACACATATAGAGGGTTATAGTAGCTATGAAGAGTCTGATGGTGATATCCTCACACCTGGTGAAAGTGAGGATGATGATGATATAAGAGGCAAGAAGTACAAAAAACCTATTCCTGTTGTTGATGAAAACACAAATTGGAAGAAGTGGACTTGGAAAGTAGGAAAAAGGTTTGCAACTAGAGAAGCATTTAAAGAGGCTGTTAGGAGGTATGCTGTAACAACAGGTAGAAGTTTGGTAATTACTAAGAGTGATAAGAAGAAAGAAGGTCGTGTAAGTGTTAGATGTATAAAAGGTTGTCCCTTTTACATATTTTGTTCATATCATAAGGGGAAAGAGTGTTATATGATTAAGTGTGTGAAAGATAAACATAATTGTCAAAGAAGCATGATAAAGAAAAGGAAGTTGACTACTAGGTTTGTAGCTGAGGAGTTCATGCCTTTGTTTAAGGCAAAGCCTAATTGGTCTGCAAAGGAAATATGCCTAGCAGTGAAGCAGAAGTATAAACTAATAGTTACCAAGGTTTGCTTATAAGGCTAAGTCAATGGCCCATCAGAAACTTCATGGATCTATGAAGGATCATTATAGCAAGATTGGATCTTATTTGGATGTTTTAAGGAAAGCTAATCCCACATCAACATTTGTGCTTCAAACTGCCTCTCTAGGTGAACTTAGTGAAAATCCAGAGGTTGAGACATTCTTCAGACTATTTGTCTGCTTTGATAGTGTTAGAAAAGGGTTCTTGGCAGGGTGTAGAAAGGTTATACGCCTTGATGGTTGTTTTTTGAAGACATTTCTTGGTGGGATGTTGTTGTGTGCAGTGGGGAGGGATGGGAATGACCAAATGTATCCATTGGCTTGGGCAGTAGTTGAGGGTGAAAACAATGAGAGTTGGGAATGGTTTTTGACTGAGCTTAGGAGGTGCATGGATGTGACTGGTGAAGGGGAAGGCTGGACATTCATTTCTGATCAGCAGAAGGTAACATCTTGTGTTCATTGAATATCATATTGTGTTTATTATCCATTCATTATTAACAAACAATGTTAATTGTAGGGGTTGTTGAATGCTGTTGCACTTCTCTGGCCAAAGTCAGAGCATAGAAACTGTGCAAGGCACATCTATGCAAACTGGCACAAGACATTCAAGGATGAAGAGCTGAAAGAACTGTTTTGGAAAGCAGCAAGGGCTTATAATGAAATAGATTATAATCAAGCAATTGAAGAGATGATGACTGTGAATACAAATGCAGTAGATGCCTTGCTGAAAAAAGATGCCAAGTGCTTTAACAGGTGTTACTTGAACTGTGAAACCAAGTGTCAGACAATTGTGAAAAACATGGCAGAGACTTTCAATGGCTATATCCTGAATGCAAGGTCAAAACATATCATACATATGCTAGAAGACATCAGGATTCAGGTGATGAGTAGACTTGTTACTAAAAAACTTGAAATGGAAAACAAAGATGTAGTCATATGCCCTAAGATTCAGGAAAAGTTGGAAGTTTCTAAAAGCCATGCCTTTAGATGTGATGTGTATCCATCATCATACCAAGTTTTCCAAGTTAGGGAGTATGATGATGTTTCTGTGGACTTGGAGAATAGGACTTGTACATGTAGGAAATGGGATCTGAGAGATTATCCTTGTAAACATGTGTGTGTTGTGGCTGGATTCCTACGAAAGCCTGCTGAGGACTATGTTGATAAATGTTATCATAAAGAAACTTACATGAAAGCATATGAGTTCTCAATCCCACCATTGCCTAGTGAAAGGTATTGGCCCAAGGTGGTTAATCCAATGGATCCTCCTCCAATCAAACCAGCTCCTGGAAGGCCAAAAAAGAATAGAAGAAGGGATCCTCATGAAGACCCTAAGAAGCCAGGGAAGCTTACAAAGCATGGTGTGGTTATGAGTTGCAGCATTTGTGGGTCAAAAGGTCATAATAAGAGGAAGTGTATAGAAAAGGGAAAGATGATTGCAGGTAATGTTTATATCTTGCATTTTTTTTATCAATGTTCATATGTTACATATTGAAGTTCATTTTATTGTCTTGCAGCTGCCCTAAGCCTAAAAGACAAAAAATGGGTAGGCCAAGAAAAGAAGTCCCACCTGAAGCTGTACAGACCACCCAACAGTCAACTCAGACCCAAGGTCCAAGTCAACCAACACAGCAATCTACTGTGTCAACAGGAAGAGGAGCAGGAAGGGGCAGGGCAGTTGGAAGGGGCGAGGTAGTAGGATGGGGCAGGGGAGCAGGAAGGGCAGTTGGAAGGGGCTGCTGATTGCTGATTTTATGATGTTCCACTAGTTAACACCACCTACTGTGTTTAATTATGATAAACTAATGATGATCCACTAGTTAACACCACCTTTTGTGTAATATATTGGTGTTTGTATGGTTATGATCTTGTTATGGATGTTTATGACTCTTATGAATGTTTTGGGAATGTTATGACTATTATGAATGTTGATCAAATGGGTCAATTTGGTTAGGTTCAGTTTGGTTGGCAATGTAGTGTGTAAACAGGTTATGTTCAGATTAGTTTTGATCAAATGGGTCAATTTGGTTAGGTTCAGTTTGCTTGGTAATGGACTGTATAAACAGGTTAGGTTCAGTTTCATTCAAACAACTTCTGCAAATGGGTCAATTTGGTTTGGTAGTTTGTTTGTTTGGTAGGCTGTTGTGTACAAACAGCTTTGTTTCAAACCCTTTAAATGGGTCAATTTGGTTCCTACTTCATCGGCTGCAAATTCACTCAAACATCATGCAAAATGACGTAAATAGCATTTCATTCATATCACATAATCAATTTTACATCTTCCAAATTGATATACAAAACATTTCATTCATGTCAAAGTTACCAAACTAAACTAACTAACTACTTGGACAAGTACATACATATTGCAATAATTATCAACACACTAAAAACATATGTCTTCTTCTTCCATTTGTAGTCTCTGTCACCAATCTTAGCTTGCAACCTCTTGTTCTCCTCAATTAACAAATCTTTTTGTAATTCCAAGTTCTGAATCTTCAAAGCTTCATAACTATCTGACTTCACAATCTGGCTTCTACTAACTGCTTGTTCTTTAAACATTGTATCAACATCCTCTTTCCACATGAAGAATATGCAGTGGAATTTCTATTCAAAATACAAATTTTTAAGTAAATAATTGTTCATACAAAAAAGAAACATTGAATAAGGGTGGGTACTAACCGGCCAATACGAGCAACCATAAAATTGTTCACCTTGTCAAACACTCTTTATTCCAGCAACTCGAAGTACTGCAACAATGTCATGGTGGCAATAGATGTTCCCATCCAAATCGACTTTAAACAAGTTAGTGCTTCTCGTTCCAATTGAGTTCAAAGTAGAAGATGAGCTCATGATTGATGTTCGTTCGTGTGTTGAAGTGGTTGTTCTTTAGTCGAATTGTTTGTTGAATCGAGTATAGGTCCTTCAATTGTTCTAGGGTTTGGTTTTAAAAATCTAGGGTTTCATTTTGGGGGAAGACGTAAGATTTTAATGTGAGGGAAAAAGGTTTATTTATTAACAAATATTGCCAAGTCAGACTGCCACGTCATCAAAAATGTCACGTAGGATAACGTCGTTAACTGCCTGTTAGTATGGGTATGATGGAAAATAAGTTGAAAGTTTAGAGTGCTAATGGCCAATGTGATAGTTGGGAGTATTATCCGCCAACGGGCGATAGTCGGGAGTATTTAAATCCATTTTCCCTTTTAGTAATACTAATGATAACTAATCTTGTACTTGAATTAATCATGAAATATTCTTTATGGAACACTTTTGAATGTTAAATTTCTTTTGAAATCAATACTTGTACTTATAGTGAACTCCCCAAGCAAATGTTTTGGCATTTCAACCTGTTAGAAAATTGACAATTTCGTGGACGCCTACATGGCAGGCGGGAGGCTTGTGGCGTGGGTCCTTGGGACGTTTTCAGAGAACGAGATTTTGGTGACAGACAATGACAGATAAGAGGTGTGGCTGTGTGGGCCCGGAGTTTCGTACAGGGGCGGATATATAGTAGAATCAGGGAGGACATATGTTACCCCTCGATTTTACAGGCGAAGTAGATAAAATTTGTTTTAATTTTAAGGTATTTTTATAAAATGTTACCCCTAAAACAAATTTTTTATTACCCCTTAAAATATTTTTTATAAAATGTTACCCCTAAATGACTAGAGCAATAGCAACGACAAGAGCATTAGAGGTGATAAATGGGATCGTTAGCGACGACGCAATAGCGTTGAGATATCGCCGCTAAACGCTTTAGAGCGGTGATATTTTGGGGAAATAGTGGCGACGCTAAAAGATGCCTTTTCTTATAGTGAACTTTTAAGCTTCGTCTTCTAAAACCTCGCAAACATAGGAAATTCAAGCCATAAACACTCTCCTTACTTTTTCAAACAGTACCACATTATCCTCAAGGGCCTTTCAAGTCTTATTAGTTTTTACCAAATGGGATCTATTTCAAAGAATTTATTCTCAAATTATACTTTATTTACATTTTTGGATGTTACATGTCGGACCCTTAAGTTATATGCAAAGGCTGTCTTCTATGCCAACAATATAATCTATCAGCCGAGCCTACCGATACATCAATAATTTAGCAATTATCTCATATTGCAAACTAATCAAACTAAATAGTCTAAAATGTGTTACCAACATTGAATTATACACATTATGGATTAAAATAATAAACGAAGAATTTCAACCCTTTAGATGTATTTAGTTACGAAAGAATTATTGCACAAAGGCCATATTATTGTTATGCATAGGTTCCCAATATTTGTCTAGGGATCCAAAATAAAGACCATCGTAACCAAGGGATTGGCCACCGCCACAAGACCAAAGTGCATCCTTAGGCTACTGGGTAAGCAGACATGAAAAACCTCATGTCTCAGTGCCACGTAGGATGCCACATCACTTAGGTGGTGTCTGAGACATGGGTGGGGTGTGCAGACATGAAAAACCCCATGTCTTAAGCATTTAATATTTTTTTTTTGTTTTCTAATATTAATTGTAATTAGTTTTATAAAAGTAATAAATAAATAAATAATTGTTCAAATAAATACTAAATAACATAAAAAAATTACAAAGCATCCTAAATTAAAAAAAAATTACAAACCATCCTAAATTAAAAAAAAAATTACAAACCATCCTAATTTAAAAAAAATTACAATCTACTCGTCTTGTCCGTTGTTCCATATATATTCGATCAAGTCGGCTTGTAGATGATGATGATGGATGTGTTCGTTACGTAACGCGAAATCGTTTAACTCTTGTTGCGCTTCGTTTACCGGAATAGTATTCTCCTCCACCGCATTTTCATCGAACTCACAAATAGCTCGGCCTTCGTCTTCGATGATCATGTTATGTAGCACGATGCAAGCATACATACAATAACGTATTTTTTTTGTTGTGAAAGCACGTGCCGGGTTTGCGATGATGTGCCATTTTGCTTGTAGAACCCCAAATGTTCGTTCGATATCCTTTCGCACCGCTTCTTGATACTTAGCAAATTTCTGTCTTTTTTCGTCGTGAGGGTGCTTAATACTTTTAACTAGTGTAGAATAGGTTGGGTATATATGATCCACAAGATAATACCCGTGCTTGTACTCAACCCCCGAAACGGTAAATTTTGTATCCGGACCGGTTCCTTTTCTAACATCATCAAACACCAAAGACTGATTGAGAACGTTAAGGTCATTATTGGAACCGGAACACCAAAAAAGGCATGCCAAATCCATAAGTCTTGTGACGCGGCAACCTCTAAGATTATTGTTGGATGACCGTGATCGCCGCGATAAAACATGCCACGCCACGCATTAGGGCAATTTTTCCATGGCCAATGCATGCAATCGATGCTTCCGATCATCCCTGGAAAACCATGCTTCTCGTGATGGTGCTGATACAACTTCTGGATATCATTGGAGTTTGGTTTGCGCAAATATTTTGTGCTGTAGATCTTGACAACACGCTTGCAAAACTTATACAAGCACTCACGTGACGTTCTTTCCGACATCCGTAAGTACTCATCCCATGAGTCGGATGACGTCCCGTAAGCTATTTGCCGCAACGCTGACGTGATTCTTTGGTAAGTTGTGAATCCCCGTTTGCCTCTAGCATCGTACCGTAATGTAAAATACGGGTCACAACTCGCCAAATCATCGGCAATACGTACGAACAATCGACGACTCATTCGAAACCGCCGCCTAAACATCTCGTCCGTATACACCGGGTGATCGGCCAAAGTAATCTCTAATTAATCGTTCATGTGCACCTACACGTATGTTGTAAATAAATTTAAAAAATATATTTGAAGAAAAATTATACGTTCCAAAAAAAATAGTTGCTATATATATATTAGAAGAAAAATTAAACGCTTACCCTGACGGTCTCTGTTTAAAGCCCCTTGTCTAATTCGCGGTTGCGAGCTCACTTCTTCTTCTTCCTCCGCCACGATTAATTGTGCCGATTCCCAAATCGCGTTAACAAAAAGCTGGTTTTCGTCGCTCGACGAAGATGAGGAATCAACCATTGGTAGGTATGACATTGTTTGTTATTTTTTTAAAGAAAGTAGCGAGGTTTTTTTGTTGGTTTTGGTTGATTTATGGGGTTTTTTTTAGATTGATTTGGTTTATATGGTTATATTGGTATTTAAAAAAAAACAAAAAAAAATAGCCGTTAGAATAAACTAACCGTTATAATTAAAAAAAAAGAAATTACCTGATTGGTCCGTCTCATATGTCTCGGGTGAGACGGGGAGGACGGGGGAGCTAGAGACGGGGCAAGGGACGGCGAGGGGGGGCGGTGTATGGCTTGGGGACGGGGCAAAATGAAGGGACGGGGGGGGGGGGGGGGGGTAAATGTCTGTTCTCCGGGTAGCCTTAGCCTCTTAAATAGAAAATCCAAATTCCATTGAAGAATGCGCCCCGTCCCCCTAACAACTTAATGCCTTTTCAAACTTATGAAACTTATCCCAGTAAAAGTCGTAAAAATCCTCTTTTACCTAAACGATGTAATCCACTCTCTTTTCATTTTTACCCTTGAATTGTTTAACTTCTTAATTTTTGAATTAACTTAAAACCATAACAAGTTACAAGGGAATGGCGTCTAGATGGGCAATAAACTGCGCAGCTACCACATTTTAAATCGCAAACCCTGTGGTTATAGGAAAAAGTGGTGTGTGAGATTTGAAATGATTTATGGTTATTGGAAAAAGTGGGTTTGGAAAAAGTGGGTTTTGAATTTTAGACTTCACTTAGCATTGTGGATTCTATAAAGATACTCTAATAAGATAAATAAAACAATGCGACAAAAACATGAAGTTATAGAAAAATACCCTCAGCTTTTAATAGTTGATTTGAATTATTGTTTGAACTTTTGAAATTTTAAGAACACTCCATCTAAAAATGCAACCTAAAACATTTTTAACTCAAAACATGAGGTAAATGTAAAAGGTGACAGTGAACATAAATCAATAACATAGTGAATATACGTTATCTTATATTATCCCCCCCCCCCCCCCCCCCCCCCACACAAAAAAAAAAAAAAAAAAAACATCATCTTACATAGCACCACGTATAAGTCAAACATTTTAAAATTATTATAAAAAACTTTAGTTATAAATTATATGTTAAACTATATATAGATGATTATAATAATTAAAACAAAATACGAAAGTTACATCATAATAGAGGGTAGACGGGCAACAAGCTGTGCCGCCACCCCTTTCTGAATTGCAAACCTAGTCTACTAAAGACAAATCCTTGCCCCCCTGGGGATGAAACATTGCTGT
Source organism: Ambrosia x helenae (assembly GCA_030844895.1). Lineage (NCBI taxonomy): Eukaryota > Viridiplantae > Streptophyta > Magnoliopsida > Asterales > Asteraceae > Ambrosia > Ambrosia x helenae. Next base: position 13,434 of record JAUTDX010002374.1, on the reverse strand, counting down.
GGACGACCCGTTGGACCCTGGTCAAGAAACGAATAGCTTCTGGCGCCAGGGAGCCAAATGTGTCAAAGGCCAGAGGGATAAAGACATGTTGGTTATCTGCACAAGCTTTAGCGTGTTTATCTACTTTCTTTGATTCCGCCTTTTTTGATGCTTGCCCGGCTACGAACCCTGTATATATAACTTCTTGTAGGTGAAAAACGATTTATTTCAAATACAAAATCCAAACATACAAAGCCAGCCGATACCACTCTAGATGTTAAAAACCAGAACCCCACTCGATTTAAGGTGTAACCTCGTCATCCTTTGATGCCATGCAAGCTGCAACTTGTCTCCATATTCTCTGACACTACCACCTTATGTGTCCACCTTTTACTCACTCTCTACCTCCTTATATTGCACCCAACACCACCCTCATTCCATGCAATAAACCAACCCAACATGGCTAAACATTTTGTGTGTTTGAGTTTTCTTTTGCTCATCCATGGATGCCTTGCTTACCAACCATTTTTCCAACAGCAAAACCAGTGCCAGATTCGGCGACTCAATGTGCATATGCCGATTGAACGAGTTCAATCTGAAGCCGGTTTTACCGAGTTCTTTAATTCAAATGAACAGGAGTTTCAGTGTGCTGGTGTGGAGGTTATTCGACACCAGATTCAACCGCAAGGACTTCTATTGCCGTCCTACACTAACACTCCTATCCTTTTCTTTGTTGAACAAGGTATATCTTATATTGATATGAAACTATCTAACAACTAGGGTGGGTGTACATGAGATGGAGGTGGGCTCAATTCGTTTAACTTACGAGAGCTTGTGTTTGGCTTGTTTTGAGCTCTCTTTTTTAAAATTTGACTCTTTTTTATTTATTAATTTACTATGTTAGAATCACGTGTGTTACACATGATGAATATATATGATAAATTGTGAAAACAAAAGTACATTTTTTATAATAATGCAACTTATGTTGATAATTATGCAACTCATGTTATAATTACGTACATACATAATTACAAATCTTATTTGATAATAACACAATCAATTTATAATTACACATATATATAATTAAGCATGATATAAGTACATACATCGACTTTAAAAAACAAAAAAATTGACCTTTTTAAAGTATAATAATAATAATAATAATAAAAGAAATTTGAAAGATATTATATATAACTAGAAAGGATGAGAATAAATATGATAATTACACATTGCATTATTCGCAATAACTTATTACAATAAGGATTTAGAGGAGTGTTATCTTGAGAACGCTAAATATCGCGAGAACCGTGAGAATAAGTGAGAAAACTAATCAAAATCATTTTTTTTCAATACAAACCTAATTATAATTAAAATATAACATTAATAAATGAATTTTCTTTCCAAATAATTCATCTTTTCTAGCAAAATCACTCTAAACTTAACTTTTTACACATGTGTAAATTGAACAGTTTACACATGTACAAACAGTAAATTTACACATGTGTAAAAACAATTTATTTTTGTATACGTTTAAATTTTTACGCGTAAATTGTGTTTTTGATATTGTATTTTAATAATAAAGACAAATGTAAAAGGAAATTTTGAATTTGAATGGTTTTAGATAGCGTTCTCGCGGTTCGCATGAAATATATGTGTTCTCAAATTAACTTTCCCCTAAGGATTTATATATTATATTTTTTCAAGTCGTTTATTATTTATTAGTGTAGTAATTTACTTAGAGTTATGGTTTTTTTATCTAAAAATAATACATTATTTAATTATTTTATTCAGAATTTTGCATATGAAAATTATATAAATGAAGGATTTTGTTTAAGCTTGTATGCGTACTTGAGCTCAATAAGTAAAGTTAATGTCATTGTTAACGAGTTCATTCAATAATTAAAGTCAAGGTCATTTGTTAACAAGTCTATTTTTAGGCTCGACACATACAATTCGGTTTATTTTGAGCTTTTAGCAAACAAATCTCCATTATTTCTAAGTTCTAACACATTTGACTTGAACTAGCTTTACCCGTTAGTTTCACGAACTAAGAATGCAAGACTCATAACTTGAAACACCTTAAATTGAATCATGATTTTTATTGTTTGGGATGAATAGGAAGAGGTATTCAAGGGGTGATGTTGCCTGGTTGCCCGGAGACATATGAATTGTCGACCGAACAATTCGAAGGGCGTACAGACAGAAGTACGGACCGCCACCAGAAGATCCACCAGTTCCAGCAAGGAGATGTGGTGGCCATCCCTACCGGAGCTGCACACTGGCTATACAACAATGGACAAGAAGAGCTTATTATCATTGCTTTACTTGACAGCACAAACTATGCTAACCAGCTTGATCCAAACCACAGAGTAAGTAATGAGCCGACTTATATGTACTTGTAATATTGTTTCATCTATTTATTTTCATTTAAGTATTTTGGTAATTGAAAAGCATACTTAATAAAAATCAATCAATAACATCTACAACGTTAAGGGCAGAAACGAAGAAAGTGGAAAAACATGCTAAAGCTTGCGAAGAGAACCGACATGTTTTGGTTCCAATGGCTTTTGATATCTTTGGCTCCCTGGCACCGGAAGCTGACAAGCTACCGTGACACGTTTGTTTGGGGATGTATGAATTACTTGGCATTGGAAATTCAGAAAATAAGAACAAATGGCATTCTTAACATACTTATTATAAAAATAAAAAATGCATAAACATATAAAAGAAGACAAAACATATTATTTATTGTTATTCAAGAATTTCACCATTATTGATCATAGGAAATGTTTCTTGATGCAGAGATTCTTCCTAGCTGGAAACTCACAAGGAGAACAGCAGCAAGGAGAGCAGCAACAACAATCACAACCAAGATCATGGCAAAGGCGACAACAAGGCGAATCACAACAACAAGGCTCGGATAACATTTTCAAAGGATTCCCAGCCGAAACACTCGCAGAGGCGTTTAACGTAGATCTAGAGACCGCAGAGTTGCTCCGAGGTGAAAATGACCAAAGGGGACACATTGTCTTTGTGGAAAGAGGACTTCAAGTTATAAAGCCACCAATGCGCCATGAGGAACAACAATACCGTGGTGGTCCTCAAGCCAACGGTGTAGAAGAAACCATCTGCTCGATGAAACTCCGAATGAACATCGATGATCCCTCGAAAGCCGATCTTTACAACCCGCAAGCTGGCCGTTGCACTCGTCTCAACAGCTTCAAGTTCCCCATTCTTCAGTATTTGCAACTTAGTGCCGAACGAGGTGTCCTTCACAGGGTAAAGAACCGAAACAATATAGTTCCACTAGATACAATGGAATGTGGCTGGATGACTTGTTTATCTGAAGCAATTTTGTAATCTTAATGCAGTATGGTATAGTGTCACCACACTGGATAATGAACGCCCACAACATAATCTACGTAACAGACGGGAACATGAGGATTCAGATAGTGAACGACCAAGGTCAAGAGGTGTTCAACGACGAGCTCCAAGAACAACAGCTCGTGGTGGTGCCACAGAATTTCGCGGTGCTGAAACAAGCTGGCGAACAAGGGTGTAGATGGATATCTTTCAGGACCAACGACAATGCCATAATCAACACCTTGGCAGGAAAGTCATCGGTCATGAGGCACTGCCGCTTGATGTTATAGCAAACTCGTACCGATTGTCAAGGGAAGACGCACGAAAAGTTAAGTATAATAGACAGGAGTCCGTATTGTTCGGGTTCCCTACTTACGGCGGAGGGATGTAGGAGGCTTAAGGTCGTAGTTGGGTGGTAGAGAGTTTGTTAAGAATAAAAGGTGTTGTGGCTTGTGTAGTTATTATTGTTGTTTGAATAGCAATAATAAAAAAGAACCTACGACACTTTCGTTTGTATGTTAACTACTTTGCTTTATGGAGTTTTAAACTATCTTATATAAGAGATTAAAGGCTCAATCAACGATCAACGTCTAATCTTGAGGCATGACGAGTATAGTATCCAACGCCCCTATGGTGTCATCTATGTTCTAAGAGCATATAACTATTGTTCACTCCCATTCAAACAAAAGCCATACTCTCATGTAGCATTTCATCTAATATATGCATATACATGAAAACCTAATTACAAATAAAATGAAACAAATAGACAAAACACTAGAAACCATAACGACTACCTGTTCCGTCTAGAAAACGGTCTGTATGCCACCCTTTTGCACGTAGTTCAGACAACAACGTAGGCATTACTGTATTCGTCTTTTCATAAGCCTCTTCTATCATTTCTACCTCCCGGTTGGCGGCCAGAGAGGCATAAGCCGCCACCAGCCATCCTCGTAATGCATCTTCACCACTAGCGTTCTGCTCCAACATCATGTCAGTTGATTTGCCTCCAAAATTCAAAACAAACTTTTCATCTGGTAATATTTCTTTGAGTTGTTTAAGTCTTGACGGCTTCATAACTTTGTGCAAGTTTCTGCCCACTTTGACATTTCCAGCCCCTTTTATTATTCTCCCCGGAAACAGAAGATCTTCTCTGAATCTCAGGTCTGCAGGACTTGATACCTTTCCCGTCTGAATTGTAACATACAGTTAAATAATTGATGAGACTTGTATAAATTAGGCAATTTTATGTAACCGTTTAACCCATCCTCTTTCTAACTCCCATTATATCTACAGTACCAAAAAGCATCATGTACAAGTACATTATGCAATTCTTTAAGTTCTCTACTTAAAATTCGCTGTATATTGCACACACATACATATATAGAGAGAGAGAGACGTCCAATGCTGATTACAAAACCAATTTTAAGTAGAGATCTGAGATTCGCATAAACGCTTGTACCTTTTGCTTTAACTGTTATATACGACACGGTAATGTAATTGCATAACCCACTCTCTTTCTAACTCCCATAATATCTACCAAGCACTATGTACAAGTGAAGTATGTGGTCCTCTACTTAAAATTGGTTTTCATCATTTAATGTGCCCAGATATATATACCAACAACCTGGGGAATCGGCAGAAAGAGATGGGTCGAATACAGGAATCTGCCTATAACATATTTGGTCTAGAGAACCTTCTATTTTGTCTTGGATATGCGACTGATAATCATACTTTTTCATGAAGCTATGGACTGGTTCCATGGTTGAAACTCCTTATGACATATTAATATAGTTATATGGTATAGCCGTATAGTCATACAGATATCATATAAGTAACTAGAGAAAAAGATGCATAGTATTATTTATTTTATCAACCATAAATATCATAAAAGCAACTAGAGACAAAGATGCATAGCATTTATTTCACCAACCTTTAAGAAATCCTCTACGATCATTGCAGTTCGCTGTGGATTTAACGTGTTGATAGAGCAGATCTCATTTCTTCATATGTACTGTAAATATGTATTGCGGAAAGTAAAGATCCAACAACCATCTGCAACATAGCACTAAAGATTATAATACACAAACCGTCTGAAAATACGAAAACCAATGTTCAATTTGTTCGCAAGATACAAAGGGACTTGCAAAGTCAAACTGAGATTTACCTTTCCTTGCATTGATGAACAAACTGTAGAAACTAACTGAATCCCGGCACCCAATCCAACCACATTAAACACAGTAGAGATCGCCTCTCCTTTTGCATACAAATCACTGAGATTGCCCTCTTTAGCGAATGAAGAATAAATTGGCAATCTTGTTGCTCTTGCAGCAACCGTTGCCATCCCCTGACAGATTACAAAACTAAGATTTGGTATTGATGTAATAGTTATCATGTAAACTCAAAACAGTAGATGATCAACCACCAAGTTACCTTTGCGAAATTCCAAGTCCAGCCATTTCAAGAAATAACTGTGGGCATAATGGCGAAAGAACTTCCAAACCGGTGCCCAAGTCATATAACACATCAGCTAAAAAACAAAAGTGCAATACAAACCCACATGTGAGTGCAAAATACAAAAAAAAAAACTAAAAAAAAAAAAACAATGTGTGTTTTGGAACGATTCAAACCAAAAACCCGCCACCGTTTGGGCTCAGAATCCATTCTAGCACCTAAATTGCTACATATCAGCTTCCCCACATGCTGCATACCATCCTTAAGCACCTATTTAAAACTAACACAATCAATCAAATGTTTTCAAACTCATGACATTTGTTAAGACTTAAGAACTCATTCTCACCCAACTAACAGCAGTCGCTTGCGCCGGTGTAGGTCTCAATCCTGCAGCAAACAACAGTGACTACAAAAGAAACATAAAATTAATCAATAAAACATTCCAAAATAAATTAACCCATATGATGATTTTAACTTTCCAAGTATCAAAACAAGACCTGAGTTGATAACACAGATAACGCAGCACTGGAAAAGTGTTGCAACGCTCGAAACTGCGTGTATCTTAGATACCCTTCATTAACACTGCACTAGATTTACTTTCATAAGAACTAACAGTCAAAATAACAGTTGAGGGTACATAAACGATATATAATTATCTTTTATATGAAAGATTGTGTATGAGGGATAATTCTCTGATGTATTATTCTGAATAATAAGACCCATTATATAGGGCACAATACATAACAAACCCTACCTATTTACATGGAAACAATATCTTTATCTATACAAGAGATATCCCTATAATAATAAATGAATAATACATAAATATAATAATATATACGGCTAAGTCTGTAGTCCCTGAATATAGCGAATGATGCGTTTCATGAACGCGAAATGAGAGTCCCGGGGATCGTGCATAAAAAGAACAAACCTGTTGCACTGCATAGGTGATATCCGGCCGAGTAAAAGTCAAGTATTGTAACGCGCCAGCAAGGCTGCGGTACAATGTCGGGTCTGAAAACTGAGGACCATCATCGGCGCTTAACTTCGAGGATATGTCAACTGGAGTCGTGCATGGTTTGCAAGCCGTCATAGAAGCACGTGCGATGATATCTTTAGCATATTGCTGTTGGGACAAAAAAATACCATTCGCTAGATGATCAACCTGAATTCCCAAAAAATGATGTAATCTGCCAAGGTCGGTCATTGCAAACTCTCGTGAGAGTGTGCTAATTATCTCATGTAGAAAGGTGTCATTGGAAGCAGTCAAGACAATATCATCGACATACAGCAACAAATATGCAATGTTGGTAGAATCACGCTTGTAGATAAATAGAGAATGATCACATTCACTGCTTTTAAACCCATGAGAGATAATATAATTGGCAAACCTAGTGTACCATGCCCGCGGAGCTTGTTTGAGGCCGTAAAGAGACTTCTTAAGGCGACAAACAAAGTTGGGAAAACGCCTGTCAACAAAACCGGGTGGCTGGTGCATAAATACGGTCTCCTTTAAATCCCCGTGTAAGAATGCATTCTTGACATCCAACTGATGAATCGGCCACGACCTGGACACAGCTAAGGACAACACAGTCCGAATAGTAGCCGGTTTAACAACCGGGCTAAAAGTATCATCACAGTCTATACCTACCGTTTGAGAATTACCATTGACCACCAGACGTGCCTTGTACCGCTCCAAAGAACCGTCAGAATGAAACTTATGACGGAATAACCACATACAACGAATTACGGGCCGGTCGGTAGGTCGTGGAACAAGTTCCCATGTTTCATTTTCCTGTAAAGCGGAAAATTTCCGCCTGCATGGCACGTGACCACTGAGGATCGGCAAGGGCTTTGGCATAGGTGTTGGGAACTGGGGAAATTTGGGAAGTATGTAGAGTGACGGGTGGTGGAGGTTGGGAACGGGCCTTTGACGGGTGGTCATCGGGTGCTGGTTAAGAGGAGGGCCGGTGACATGAGGTTGTTGGGCTGGAGGTGGGCTGGGTTGGGCTGCAGGTGTGGTTTGTTGGGCCGAAGGTGGGGGCTAGTTAGGGAGGGCAGACGTGAAGGGTGTTTGGGCCGTGGGCGAGTTTGGGTGGGCTGGACAAGTGGATTGGGGAATTGGTATGGGAGCGGGTTTAGGACGACGAGAATAGGTAATCGGGTAAGGTGTTGTTGGTGAGGGTTTATGGTTGGGTGTTGGAACCGAAAACCCAATGGGAGTGAGTCGTCCAAAAATTGGTATAAGGCAGGTGGCTGGGGAATGGTGTATGGGAAGACATGCTCATCGAACGTGACATGTCGGGAGATATGGACCTTACCGGTGGTAGGATCAAAACACCGGTATCCTCGGAAGTCAGGGGGGTATCCGAGGAAGATACATCGTATGGCCCGAGGGTTGAGTTTATGGGGTTGGGTAGCGGAAGTGTTGGGATAACATGCGCACCCGAATACACGTAGATGGTCGTAATCCGGGTGACGAAGATAAAGGGCAAAGGTGGGGGTATAAAAATTCAACCGTTTAGTGGGAAGAATATTATGAAGGTAGGTGGCGGTGTGTAAGGCTTCAACCCAAAACGAGGGTGGGAGGTTGGCATGGATAAAGAGGGCCCGGATAATGTCATTTAGGCGGCGAATCATGCGTTCCGCACGCCCGTTTTGAGGTGATGTTTGGGGCCAAGAAAAACGAAATAACAGGCCATGGTGGGTTGCAAAGCTTTTAAATGCATGGTTGTCAAATTCCCCCCCAAGGTCACATTGAAACGTTTTAATTTTTCTGTTAAATTGGGTTAATATGAGTTGGTGAAATTTAGAAAAAGTGGGGAATGTTTCGGATTTATATTTAAGTGGATAAACCCAAACAAAGTGAGAAAAATTGTCAATGAGAACCATGTAATACTTGTAACCAGATTTACTAGTAACAGGTGATGTCCATAAATCACAATGAATAATGTCAAACGGTGCAAAAGTAAAAGAATTAGAATGCGAAAAAGGTAATCTTTTACTATTAGAAAGTTGACAAGAATTGCAAAGTTTGGACACATGATCCTTATTACAAGAAAAATTGAAAGTACGACTTAAAATATCTAGAATTTGAGCCCCTGGGTGACCTAGACGATCATGCCACGGTAGATGAGTAGATGTAATGAAGCATGCTTGAGGTGGTAGTTGTGGAGGAGTGAATGGATAAAGGTTCCCGGTACTATTGTGGCGTGAAAGAATCTTCTTAGTGACGAGATCCTTCAAAGAAAAACCAAAGGGTCAAATTCTATAGATACATTGTTATCACGAGAAAAACGTCGTACAGAAATTAAATTTTTAATGACTTGAGGGCTGTAAAAGGATATTAGGTAGGACATAGGTGCGGTTTGGTAAGGTGTGAAAGCCCGTGCCAGATCCTTAGTAGGAACAAGTCGGCCATCACCGACAAGAATTAACCTATTTACAGTAGATGAATCAGGGACAAACGAGTTTACCTGGGTCGCGGGTGACATGTTGTTCAGCACCGGTATCCATAAGATCCTGCTCCAAGAAGACCCTGGTGGATTAACCTGCATATTATTGAAGGCAGCACTTAAATCAGACGGGCAGAGCGCATCATAACCCGGATGCGGACCATACTGAGGACCCGAGTAGTGCCCGTAGGCAGGTGGGGCTGAATAGCCGGTGTAGTGGGTCTGAGCAGGCTGGTTATTGGACTGGTTTGCAGGAGTGCTGGGCCGCCACATATTTTGTGTAGGGTACGGGCAGGGAGGCGGAGCCCACCAGGCCCAATTGGGATAAGTGGGCTGTTGATTGTAGTAACCCTGCTGACCACGCGGTAGAATACGGCGTCCTCTGCCTCTGCTGCCCGCGTGTACCTCGAGTTTTGCCCCTGCCACGATAAGAGTTCCGATTGCCAGATTGCTGCTGTGAGTCAGACACAGGGGTGTCAGCAGAAGGAGCGGCTGGCGCTGGTTGCGAGACAGCAGCCAAGACCGTTGCGGACCCTTTTTGTGCATCAAGGCGGATTTGTTCATCTTGTAGAAGGCTGACAGCAAGATCCCAATCCGCGTCTTTATTGTTGATGAAGGAAGCGGTTGTGTTGTATTCCTGCGGAAGACCACGAACAAGTTGTAAAACCAATCGAGAGGCGCTTACCGGGTGATCGACATCCGCGAGTTGGCTGGCCAAGGACTGCAACTGTTGACAATAGTCATCAGAGAGGAGCAAGCGGTAAGAGTAAGGTTGCAGAAGCGGGTTTCCAAGGCTGCAGCCCGCGCCTTTTTGTTGCTTAGGTACAATTTTTCAAGCTTAATCCAGGCCATACGAGCCGAATAGTATCATCGATGATGCGCTTAAGAATCGGGTCAGAGACGGTGCTAAAAATCCACTGCATCACGAGGGCATCGATTTCCTTCCATAAATCATACTCCGGGCGGCAATATCGGGAGGTAGGCTGCCATCAATGTGATTGGCGACCTTGTAGGCGGTAGCGTGTAGGTTAAATAGTTTAACCCAGGCTGAATAGGTAACGTTAGTGCCATCTAGGGTACGGATTTTTGAATTGATGTTAGTGACAGAGTAGGCGGGGTGGAGGGCAGGCGGTTTGGGGTTGGATGGATCGGAAGTCGCTGCATCTGTTTTAGTCATGATGGCGGCTGAGGAAGGAGCAGCCGTGGGTTATTGTGGGGTTGAGGAGCTGATCGTAATCAGCAGGTGGAAGAGTAGGGTTGCGAAAAAAAAAAGAAGAGCTAGGGTAGTCAGAACCGTAGCTCTGATACCATGAAAGATTGTGTATGAGGGATAATTCTCTGATGTATTATTCTGAATAATAAACCCATTATATAGGGCACAATACATAACAAACCCTACCTATTTACATGGAAACAATATCTTTATCTATACAAGAGATATCCCTATAATAATAAATGAATAATACATAAATATAATAATATATACGGCTAATATTATAAACCCACCTGTATGGATAACCTGAAGGAAAAAAGTATTGACAAAAGATTCAGACATCTTATGGATAACTGGTCTTGAATCATTAAGCACGTTCACTAAATAACAAACACCAAATTATTTTAACCTCAAAACTGTACGTGATTTCTTTTCATATAAACATTAATTTCCGTCTAGGGAGCAAAAGCAAAATCGCACTACTGTTAACATTATTACCATTCGTGAAAGTAAGGTTAAAAGTGAAAGTAAGGTTAAAAGTGAAAGTAAGGTTAAAAGTGTTAGACAGTTAATCATGCATCATATGGTGGCGTCGATGGCCGAAAGACAAGGGGTACATGCACCACTAAGCCTTTGTCCCCAGTGTTGAGTGTCATGTCCCTTATGTCCAACGATTGATGAGTTGATGCAAAAACTACTATCCAGCCCACTCGAAGCAGCCTCTCTATTCCTACAGGATAGAGGTAAGGTTGTCTACATCTTATCTATATCTTATCCTACTCTGACCCTACCTTAACTTTGTTTATCGGTGCGATTTACTTAGTATGATGATAATTTGAGATTTCAACCCTCAAAATTCTTTGTATTCTATTCATAAAAACATTATTTTTCGTTTTATTTACATAATGGGTGTCTATAAAAACTGAAAAAAAAAACACATTTTTTAAAAAAAAAACTACAATGGGCATTTCGTCGAACACTTAACAGGCATAAAAAAGATAATCAAGAATAGTAATACTGACAAAAAGTTGGCCGTCTGGTTGAAACTGAAAGTGGCGGGAGACGGTGTCAGAGGTCTCAGTCCAAGAGACATTTACAGGGACTATTTCCGGTGAAGTGTTTTCCGGTGTCTTTTCTTTAGCAAGTTTATCTTTTCCTGTAAACAATACACAATAATAATAATAATAATAATAATAATAATAATAATAATAATTAATATTATGAATATGAATAATGTGAATATATTAAAAAGAGGAAGTGAATAGAGGATTAGGTAGAGTAGACGGACCAGTAAATTCATGGTGGAGGACGGTGGTGGTGGTGGTGACGCCGGTGAATTGGGGATAATTATAAACGGTTGAAACTCTGGCTATTTTTAATACTCGATTATCGGAGTTCGAAGAGTGTGATACTTTGCCCCCCTTTACTTGTTAAATATGCATATTTTTTTTTAATATATTTTTTTTACTTTGGTTGTTATATTTGAAATCATCAACCAATCAAAACCACAATTAGGCATGACTCATACTACAAAAATTTTTAACCAGTGTGAAATTCCTGTGTGTTGCAGCGGGTGCATGTTTTTATCGTCTTCTAGTTGTTGGGGTTTGTGGCACGTGTGTGGGGTTTGTGGGTGAATTCTAAACATAACCACATTTCAAAAAGAGTATGTATAAAAATAAATGGGCGTTTGCACTTTACACAACCTCAATCTAGGTTATAAACTGTTGACCGAACATTGAATTGCCAAATCCGTACCGTTATCTCAAAGTCTCAAACCATATAGACTACTGGCTTACCATGAATGGCTTACCATGTGACATGGAAATAAACCAATACCTTAATTCACTTAAATGAATATAGCTAGCAGCCAGTGGTATGACATCATAAAATTTATGTCAAAGAAACAATAGAGAAAAAAAAAACATCTTGCAAGTACATTAGGTGGAATAAAAAATTTCATGGACGTCTTTTTATGTAAACAACACTCTTCTTCACTATCATTAGTAAACCCTTCCAATAGAACCTTCACCAATCAATACATTTGATCCAAAACTCTTGTTTTCTCTTTTGGTTAATCAAGCAAAAGTGCGAGCACTTCAATTATTAGTACTTCCTTTTGCTCATCAAAATTTTCTATCGGTTTGTACTTTGTTCTTTTTGTTGTCCCTACATTACATGTAGAAAAAAAAAAAACATTACAATTATTCCAATGTTCAAACCATGATAGTCATTAATTGCAATATCTGAAAACAGTATTTGTAAAGTGTTCATGATACATGTAGATGTACAATTTTTACAAAGTGATCAATCTTAGGCATGACAAAGATGTTCCAAAATAGTGTTTTCCCGCTACATTTCTTTTTATAGTGGCTAGTTGCAACAACGACGTGTAAGTGGCGAGATCATGGTCGTGTCGGTGGCAATGGGTAGGTGGTGGTGAGATGGGGGCAATCACACAAATCTAGTAATTTAAATTGGTATTCACAACAAAATTTACTAATTTAAATTTGTGAAGTTAAGTGAAACCAACACATAATGCAAATTAGGGATGTTATATAATGCCATAGACCAATGCTTCATTGCTTCCGAACATAAGTAATGTAACAAGCAGCTTTATTACAACTTGAACTAAAAGAATATATAACAAGAAATTGTTAGGATATTCCAACAACAAAATAAAAAAAAAGTATTCAAGTCAAACCATGAATACTTGATGTATTCTTCTTTTGGTGATATGCATTAGCCCAAAGAGCCACCATTTTACTAAATATTCATATATTATATTTTTAAACCTTTTTTTCATAAGAAAAAAAATAACATAGTGAAGGTTAAGAGCATTGCGGGTTTCAAGTATTATGGTGTTTATGAAGAGTTACATCTTCATGTGGATACAAAGAGTGTATAAGAGATATATACAATCAGTATTAAAGGTTGTACGTGGGGCATAAAAAGAAAAAAACTGACAAAAAA
>JAUTDX010002373.1:0-73202 GCA_030844895.1 Ambrosia x helenae | reverse complement strand
TAACTGAGCGTAGCTCGACTCGGCCCTTGGCTCGGCTAGTTGGCTCGTTTAACTCCGAGCTTGTGCTTAATCCGAGCCGAGTGCCTCGTTTAGTTTCGAGCTTTGAGCTCGAGCCCAATCCTGGCTCGACTGTTGTACAGCCCTATAATGAGTTCTGGTTTGAAAATTAATGTGTGATTTCAATTTTGGATTTATTTAATGTTTCTGTTTTCATGATATATGTTCGTTGACATTTGATTTGGTAATCTTTTGATGCAGAGTAATTTTGGTAAACATTTATACATTCCATTGGAATGTTTACACTTGCATCAAATATATATGGGAATGAAAGTAAATTCCATTGATTGAAGGAATATTTTCACATTCCAATTTCATCCAACCATCAACCAAACACAATTTTAGAAAGAACTAATTTTAATTCCTGAAAATTCCGCGAACAAAAAATATTCGTTCACAGTTAAGGGACTGTTTGGTAGCCTCTGAATGATCATTAAAAAGTTACATCTGATGGTTCATAGCCTCTTAATGGTTAAGAGGTAATATCTTAATGGTTGCCTCTTAACCATTCAGATTTAAGGTTACCTCTTAACCATTCAGAAGTTATGAAGCATTAAGAGATAACCTCTGAATGATCATTAAGAGGCTACCAAACACCCCTAAGTCAATAGTTTCATTGTCCCTAAAGGTCTAGTGATTGAGTCCTAAGTACGTAGGAGCCACCTTCTAACAAATTCCTTTTCCCATGACCTTTTTATGATCTTATAGATTAGTAAAAAATAAAATAAATTCCTTATTAGTAAAAAAAGGACTAAAAAGCACATGTTTAATCCAAAAACATGAATTAAGTGATTGTATGTAGCCTTATAGAATAGAAAATCAATTTTCAAACCTATTTCACGTTCACACCTAAATGATGATCATGTGTCACGTTACAAGTTGTCCACCTCAAAGGCATGAACCGCCCTATTGGACTCACCAATCCATGTGTCAACTTATGGATTGTTCCAAAGGTCAATAATCTAATTTATTATGGTCAATAATCTATTTTAGTACATTTGTTTAGTTGATTTTTATTACTTGATTGACTTTTCATATATGCATTGTGTTCAAACTTCCTTGAGTTTTGAAGTCACATTTGAACTTAGACAAAGCATTTCCCCACAAGAAGTGAGACCACAAAAATTGATCTTAAATTTATGTTACACAAAAATTTCAAACCACAACCAAATTATTTCAAATGGATCAAAACACTAACAAGCAAGATTCAAAAAAACAAGTAAAATTCACACCCAATAATGCAATAACACGTAGTCATATACATTCACTTCATAAAAAAAAAATACACACTTCCTCCTAAACCCAGACTACCTGTGACTTCTATCTTTTCATCTTTTCCCCATATAGAGTAGACATCCATAGCGCAAGTAGCCCCCTCTTGGCGGTGAGTTTCCAAAGACTACGCGTGTTTTCGATCGCAGATGTTTGTTCACATCTGGCTATGGCCAAATACTGTGAGAGTTGGATTTTTGAATATGGGGGTGGAAGGCCCACGAGCGTGGCCGTGGGTTTGGATGAAAAACACCAATGTGCTGATAGAGATGTCCGTAGGCTGCTGGGATCGCAGACGCTTTTTAGGAGGTTAATTTTTTATTTTATTTTTCTGTTTGGTTGGTTTGGGGTGGGGTGACGTGACGGGTGTGAAGGGTTGGAGTTGTGAAAATTACAGTCTCTGTTTTACCCTTCTACCATGAACATTAGCACCATCAGGTATAACTTCACCGGCAACGCTTACTTATGGTGGGACCATGCTCGCTGATCCTTGCTACACATTCCAAGAGTTCCGTCATACACGTGGACAGCTTTCCTTCAGGTAGTCAAATCCGTCGGTCTGCATCACAGCTGATAAACAAGCAACAAGATTTATTATGATGACTTTACGACCCATAAGAGTATACTATAGATGCCAGATTTCATGGATTAGATAACAGGCCAACATGGTCAACTTTCAGGATGAACCAGATAACGGGTCAACTTTCAGGATGGACCAGATAAAGGGCCAACTTTGTCGGTTTCTATTTTATAGAAATATTATATTAAAAAGGATACATAATTCCGTGGGGCTTATTTCTGAAACATAAACGCAGAAAGAGTATGGGCTGCAAAGGCAGTAGGCCAGATCGTGTTGACCCGTATGAGTAAATGCAGGTTGACCCACCAAACGCAATTTGGCATGACAGATCACAGTTTTTATGTTAGGACAGGTTGTTTTGGGTTTGACCCACTAACAATTCTGTCATTTTCCTTAATATATATGATTATAAAAGCAATAATCATCATATCCCATGTCCTTTTACGTTTTCAGTAAACATGTTGCAATTGCAATGCTTTGTATATAAACGAATTTAAGATTTTACCTTTGAGATTTTCAGGCAAAGCAACGAATTTGAGACACAACACGGATTTCAACTGAAAACAATGGTGTTGTTCAGCTAATGCTAATGTGGTTGCAATCGTGTTTATAGCAACATTTTGACAAAGATTGGTCTCACAGATCAGTTTTAGACGATCTAAACCGTACAGGTCAGCAGCCGCAAGCAGATGCTGAAACATCAAGGTTGAAGCCCATTTGGTGTCGAGTCCGGTTAGCTCTTCCATGTTGGGTAAACTGTCCAGTACATAAAATGAAGCAACGCCTGCAAACCACAAATTGGGTAAGCAAAGTCAAACATATTAAACGGGCAAATTGGTAAGCTTAGATTTAAAAGGAGTGCGAGACGAGCTAGAAAATGCCCCAGGGGCTTGAGGCACCGCCTCATGTACTTCTGGGTTAAAAATAGGGTCCGTATGAGGCTTATATGTACTTTTGGTTGTAGCTAACGCTTAGCTGGCTCGCACGTTTCTAAACCAACTTTGGTAAGATTGAAATGCATGAAAAAAATGGTTAAATGGTTTAGAAGTGTCTATTAGTATATTCGAATGTTACAACCTACTAAATTGATTCAATCCAAAAGATTTTAGCCTCTTAAATCATTTTACTAATTAATACTTATTATTAAACTAAAAAATAATATTTCTTGTCATATTAGACACACTATTCAATTTAAAGAAGATGCTTCAACCTGACTAATTCCCAAAAAAAAAGCCCAATTTGATCGCTTATCAGCTCCAATTTTGCCAACTATAGCCATCTTATGAATTGCATTTAAATGCTAACCAGAACAAAGATAAAGCTTTCTACATACCTTAAAGACAGGGGGCTCGATGTCTTCAACCTTAATACACTTGCTATTTTGATCTCTCATTGGACCAAAGAGTTGGGCCCTGAAAACCGGTGAGCGGGGCAGCAAGTACCAATTTATGAGCAAGAAAAGTTTCACCTTTTACTTCAAAAGAAACATCGGTTCCCTTTCCAGATTCAAGGAGTTGACCAAAGTGTTGACCGATATCTGAAGGCGGCACATGGATAGAGTATGTCTTAGGGCCTTCCATTCGAGACCCAACAACGCCAACACAACAATGAATCTGAAGACAATCGTCTTTCAAATAGTCTGATGTCTCCAGTGTAGATCTTTTGAAAAACCGTTTATAACCCCTGTAGCACACCACAGCAGAACACAATTATAAGAAAAAAAGCCTTTTTCCATATAATTTTTATGTACAGAAGAATGAGGTGGAAAAAAGGTGGGACAGATAACTGGTTAAATGGTAATTTTGGTATGGGTTGGAATCGGTTGACCCAAAACATTCTTTTTTTTTTTTTTTTTCATTTTTTGTTAATTTGTTGGTAACTGTAAACAGTTAATGTGACAATATTGTTACAAAATGTATATAGTTTCAATAATATTATAACTTTTGAATAGATATATAGAATGTTTAGTGCCCTAAGAATACCCTTGTGACAACTTTCGACACGCTCCCTTCACTCACAAAACCCCTTTTTAAGCATTTTTGCGCAAGAATGCTCACCATGCCCCCTCTTCTCAAAAACTCACAAAACCGAGTAACCGACTATTGTAGACGCTCTTACCATCCTCAACAACATTATACAGGCATTCACAAACACAAATGTACCCACTAGTAAAGTAAATTCAACCGACTACAGTCATGTTTATCAAACCTAAATTGTCCGCAACTGTGCGAAAAAAAAGATTTATATACTAAACAATCAATCAAACCACTATCAGGTAGATAAAGATTACAGACGATCATAACAAAACATTTCAAAAAGATACGCATTATCAATCATGAAAACACAACAGGTACAAAGCTTAGCTTACCACATACTACCCCTGTATTTCAACGTATACGGTCCACTCTCCAGCGCTCGCCCAAAATGACTATGAACCTTATGCCTCTCTCGCCCACTCTGATCCAAAAGTGTCAACTCAAAAAGCGCCTCACATCCGTCCCTTCGCTAGCTAACGCAATAAACAACGACACATACGTCGCATTATCCTCGACACTCTTCCCATCAGGGTAAAAATAAATCGCCCACGAATACCCACCAACCGTAAACATTTCTGACGCCACATACTTCCCGATCCCAATCCCTTTCGACAACGAGTAACCCGAAATCCTAAAATCATGTTCTCCGTTCACGTCTCGGTCACCGACGTCGACGTCGTTGTCACCACCGCCTGCGGTGACGCCGATGACGAAGATGCCCCCATTCTTGGTATGCAAACTCTTCCCATCCCCAAATTTTATAACCCAAATTAAAATAAAACTAAAGATCTCCAAATTTCACAGCTTTTCCAATCAGGTTATCTCAAAACCAATCAAATCGTACAAATTTGACCTAAGAAAAGCAAAATAAAAAAAACTCCAATCAGATTACTTAACAAACCGATCAAATCGTACAAATCTTAGGGTTTAGAAACAAGATCGTCAAATCCCTAATAACACAGCAAAATTAAGACAAAATAGCTCCAAATTTTCACAACTTTTTCAATCAAATTCTCTGAAAATCAGTCGAATCGTACGAATTTGATCGATGAGATTCAAAAAAGGTGAAATTGGGAGTCAGATTAAGATATTAGGGTATACCCCACAAAATAAAGACGGAAAAGATGCAAAATTTGCGATCAGATAATCTGAAAACCGGTCAAATCGTAGGAATTTGACCGGTGAGGAGCGATTAAAGTGGATCAGATTACGATCTTGCAGATTATGTGAAGGTTTTGGGGAAGGATTGGATGGATTGAGGGGATCTAGGGTTAGGGTTACGGACAAGTTGTGTACGTAATCTCAATGTGTACAGAAAATGGATACAGAAGAATAAAGAAATGTTTTAATTGGGGTTTTATATAGAAATTATTTAATAAGCCGACGATGATTAGGTTCTAGATTGTTCGTCCGTTCGCATGGATTTAACGGGTGGATCTGAATGTGGTGCATGCGTGTTTTGTTTGTTCTAAGGGTAGTTTCGTCTTTTTATTGTAATTGAACCATTTATGATTTATTATTTGTCCCTATTCAGCACCTACGATAAGACCGTATGTAATAGGTATTATACGATAAGACCATATGGAACCTTTCAGATACAGAAACCCCGTAATGGTCCATTTTACGTCTCTCATAAAACCATCGATCAGATCATTGCAGGTCTTGGGGGTTTGGGCCTGGTTAGTGTCCTTAATCATGCGCATTAAGAGTGGAAATCCCTTACACAACATGAAAATAAAAGGGTTATGGCAAGGCGCAATGTTAAAGTATGTGTTTAGGGAGCTAGTTGACCTATGGGGATGTACTGGGATTGACTAGTGCCTATAGTTTTGTAATCTTTATCATTTGCATTAATATAAGTTTGTCGGGTACTGACCATTTTTCCAAGAAAAGGGTGAAACGACCTAACATGTATAACAAATTGGTTGTGCTTGGTTTGGGTTGTGGATAAACGGTCATCCTGTTTAAAATTAGACATAAAATATAAAGAAAGTAAGATTATAATGTTAATCTGCCAACCCGTTTCATCATTTACAACCCAACTAGATAAACGAGATATTGTGGTTGTATTAGCGTTACATGGGTTAGCGTTACATGGGTTAAACAATTAAAGAAACCATGTTTGGTGATACAAAATTGCCATTCCTACCTAAACACGATAGGAATCTCACCTAATATTGCATATGTGTGCATACCAGTTATGTAATGCTTTATCCTACTTGGTTGACTTGACAATTTTGCCTAGATATATATGAATAGGTTGACTTGGGTTGTATTTGATCACAAATGGATCCAATCAAAAGATTTAGATAAAAGGACTAAAGGAGGACAAGCTTGAGGTCTTCCAAGTATGCTAAAAGTATATTATTCATATTAGTAAAACTCTTGACTAATGAGACTTTTAAAAAATAAATTGAGAAGTTGATAAAAAAAATGTGTTTGCAAGTCAACCCGGCCTGACCAATACATTTTGATCTTTGCAAAATTGATCATTTTCAAACCCAACCTGATCACGTTTGGACATGTTACCCAACCACCTGACCATTCATATTGTTTCGGTTGTTCCTATATCTTTTTACTATATACTTGTTTTTCAGGTTTTTCAAGTGTGCTTCAATAGTTTTAGCTGCATGTGGTTTTTGCGCAATTGTTGTGGACGTTTCTGAACACGTTGCGGTCTTTTGTTTGTTGTTTCAGACCCGGCTTAGGTCTCGGGTTCGAATCTGGGTTCCACCCCTTTCCATATTTTATTTTCTTCCTTTTAATAAATTAATATTATATTAGAGGTGACTTGACTAAATTGCCCGTGACTTAACGACTGAAAGTTAACCCAGTTAAGTCAGTGGACTGTTTTGGCCTATTTCTTCAAAAGTCAATGACTGTTCAAACAATTTTTAAAAGTTTAAACTGGAGTGACATATTGAAACAAACCACAAGGACGGTTTTTAGTAATTTACCCTTTTAAAAAACTAACTTGCGAAATAAGATTTGGGTTGGTGATTTAATTTACTCTAGAAACTAACTTGCGAAATAAGATATGGGTTGGTGATTTAAATATTTAAATAACAATAAAGGTTTAAGGCTATTAGTTTCATCCATTTATCCACTAGCAATGGCTGCTTTAGGAGGAGTTCTTTGTTGTTCGGCTGCCGCTGTTCTTTATCTAATTGGACAATCTAGCGAAGGGTAATATATATTTAATCCTTGTTATATTATTAATTTTTGATTTGGTACTTAAATTATTTGCTCAATATCTTTTTGTTTCAGGGCTGCAGAGTATTACAAATCGGTAACTCCAGTTAATAAACTGAACGAGTTGGGTTAGTCATTTGAAACCATTAACTAACTAGTAACGTCTTGCATCTAATATCAAGTTATCAACCAACTTGTTAGCTTAATGGAGAGTTCTTGCTTAATCTATAATCAATTCTTCTAAAACGCGTTAATGACATTCATTATATAGCACTATCACTTTGTTGATGCAAAACACATTCATGTTATTTGAGGATGGACATCTAGGGCTACAAACAAACCAAACACTCAGCGAATTGTTCGGCGGGAAGTTTGTTTGTGTTCGTTTGTTTAATAAAGGAACGAACACAAACAAGAAATTCTATTCATTTACTTGAACAAACGAACATAAACAGATGTCGCTTTCGGTAACATGTTTGTTTGTGTTCGATAGTTTATAAAGTTTTTTAACTTTTTATTTTTAATTTAGGTGCTTCATGATTCCTAGTGATAGATTATTTAATAAATATTGGTGCATTAGATATTCATATTAATTCACATTTTTTTTATTAACTATTATTTTGGATGGATTAGATGAAGATTTTGAGTTTATTTTGGGTGAAATAAATAAGGACTTCAAGTTTAATATGATACATTTGTGTTTTCTGAGACAT
Organism: Ambrosia x helenae; assembly: GCA_030844895.1. NCBI lineage: Eukaryota > Viridiplantae > Streptophyta > Magnoliopsida > Asterales > Asteraceae > Ambrosia > Ambrosia x helenae. The sequence goes on along the minus strand of JAUTDX010002373.1, from coordinate 65,352 downwards.
GATATCAGACATGTCTTAAAGGTGTGTTTACATCCCTCCTGTGAGATGTAAAATTTGCAACACGTGTCATATTAGTATCACCAATATGGCTATATCTTACTAGTTTATTATTTTCTTAAATACATTTGTATCAATTTAAGTTTCATAATACCCAAAATTATAAATTACTGGAACAAACTTTTGTGCATCTAAATAGTATCATACAATTGTTACAGAAGTAGATTTAATAAGAAAAAAACATTCCCTTTTGTAGGAAAACTGCTAAAAACTGCAAATAAAGCGTTGGTCAAAATTTCTAGTAAAGTCAGTTCAGATACTCCAATTAATTGTAAGTTAAGTGGTTTACGAGGAGTGATCGTGAAGGAAACGGTATGTGTATTATTGTCATTTTCATTGTAATTTGATCTTATATTTTTTTAATGTTTTATAAGAAGTTGATGACATTTCAGGCATATCAAAACTTTTTGAAGCAAAATGATGAAGGTAAATGGATTCGGGATAGCACATTGATGCTATCAACTAATAAAAAGGTTCCTTGGTACTTGGTGAGCAATATTTGCCTCTTGTGTAACTGTTTCAATTTTCAATTTTCTTAACGTCCAATTCTGATGGCGTGATTTGAAGTTCATTATTTACGACATGGCTTATTTTGGGCTCTATGTCTAAAGCTTAAGCTCAGCTTGTTAATAATGTTTCAAGCTTGAGCTCAGCCCGTTGTGTTTTTTAGATATTATATTGTTTTTTTAGGTACATATATAATGATTTTTAATAACTTTGTAAATAACATTATATTATAATTATAATTGTATATATACCAGAACATATATTCTGTAGTTATTTTTGTATAGTTTTATATATATGTAATTTTACATATTATGTAATTATCTATCAATTATACAAAATAATAAAAGATATGTATATATTTGAGTTTGATATTGACGATTGAAGTTGGCTCTAATACCAATTTAAGTCCCAATTGACAATTAAACCGGAACTTTTAGCCGGTAATTACGTCCAATATAAATGTGGGTTAGGTTATTAAATGAGTTAGGTTATAAAATGAGCTCTAATTTAGATTTAAGCTCGGAAACTTTTAGCGGGTTGATCTAATGTAACTCACGAGCAACCCCTAATTCTTGACAATTCTAGACTATAAATGGCAAAATGGATATGTGTAGTGAAACCGAGTATATGATTATAATCAATTTTTAATGTTTGTTTAAACAAAGTTACCTATTTCCACCTTCTTTTAACATAAGTTTAGAGAATTATCCTATATCTTATAATCTATCTATACATCTATAATCTATAATCTATATCTATAACTTATAATAAAAGAATTGAACTTTGATGATGTGGCATTCAATGGAGGCCTCAACCCCTCCTTGAATGTGCCACGTGGCATCATGTAGGATTTTTTAATTTTTGAGTTTTTTTTAATAAATCTATATATATTATAATTATTTTAGAAAAAGATAAGAATTTAAAAACAAAATTAAATTTTTTCTCTAATGTTTCCTCCCATAACTTTTAAACATTAATATCTTTTATATACGAGATTTTTTAAAGGAAAAAATTACACCAAATTAACGAGCGTTTTATTATCTTTCCAACGAGTACCATAGTGCTATATAAAAAACGGAGAAAAAAAACAACTATTTTTTGTGGGTTTTGTTTTCAAATATATTTTACTCTACTAATAAATCAAAAATGATAAATATAACTTCATAGGTAGAGATTCCTTTTTTTTATATTAGAATATGATAACTTATGGCAGAAATTTGTTTAAAATAAATAATAATAATAATAATCATTAATCATGTATTGGCAAATCATTAATTATGTTGTCATATTAGATATTTTATTATGTTATATTAGATATTTTAACCTCGGGACACTCCCGGGATAAGAGCTAGTACATATAATAAACCAAAGCAATTTTAATGACATGGCACTCAAAGAGGCATTCTCCTCCTTGAGTGTGCCATGTGTCATCTCATGTGGCATTGAGATATTTTATGAAAAAAAAATTTTAAAAAAAAATTGGATTTTTCTCTTTTATGTTTCATCCCATAATTTTTAAACGTTAATATCTTTTATATACGATATTTTTTAAAGAAAAAAATTACACCAAATTAACGAGCGTTTTATTATCTTTCCAACGAGTACCATAGTGCTATATAAAAAACGGAGAAAAAAACGACTATTTTTTTGTGGGGTTTCGTTCACACAGGAAAAAAAACACAAAGTGTTCATGTAAATTATTAATCATGTATAGGCAAGTCACTAATTATGTTTAAATCTGTAAATATGAATTCTATTTTCAACATGCGTTAGCATTGGAGTTATACATTGTTTTAGGTTAGATATTAACATTAGAGTTATACATTGTTTAAGGTTAGACGTTAACATTGGAGATACATTTTTTAATTGTTTTAGGTTAGGTGCTAATCGGAACTTTCTTGCATGTAATTGTAAAGCGAATCATTCTATTTCATATGTAAAATTAATATGTCATATTAGATTTCTCAACCCCGGGACATTCCCGGGGTATAATCTAGTAATCAAATAATCAAACGTGATGAATAGTGTTATACCTTTTCTGTAATTTATTTGTTTTTAATTTCACAAGAGATCTTCCACTTTCATTTCCACAGAATGTTCTTGATCATTTTATATGTTGGTTTCTTGAATAAACAATAATTGCCAAACGCTGAATAACTTCAAACAACAGCCTAAATCTGACTACATAAGCTTCTTTTTTTTAAAAGAATGATCCAATTCTATTTAGAAAAGCAAATTAGGAGGGTGTAATTATTAGATTGTGAATATTATTAGGCAACAATTTAGGAGTAAATATCTCTGTCATTATTGTGATTGATGTCATTAGTGTGATTGTGCTGTCATTATTTGATTGATCACTAATTGATCACATTTCCTTGTACGTGTAATATTCACTCCCTATTTAATGGGAGCTTATCAATGATAGTGGAGACACATTCAAACAATAATAATCTTTATGGTATCAGAGCTTTGCTCTACCAAACCCTAGCCGACAACCTTTCTTCTCTTGCTACCTTTCTTTTTTTTTCACCTCTGTTTCGACAGAACAATGGCTGACAAAGAGCAGCAGACTTCGGCAGTCACCAAACAAGCCCAACCACTTCACCCAGCCTACACAGTGACCAATATCCAGAACAAAATTCGAACTCTTGATGGTGTGAAAGTCACCTACTCTTCATGGGTGAAATTGTTCAAGTTACATGCTAAGGCCTACAAGGTGTTGGACCATATTGATGGTACAGAACCTCCAGCCGAATCTGATGAAAACTACCATGCCTGGTATGAAATCGATGCTCTTATTTTACAGTGGATCTATGCCACTTTAGCCGATAATTATCTGGTTCGAGTCCTTGAAACCGAGGCTACGGCCAGGTCTACTTGGGAAAAACTCGAACATATCTTTCTTAATAACAAAGGCTCACGTGCTACGACTCTCGAGCACGAGTTTACTAATCTGACTCTTGGGGCATGTGACTCTTTAGATGATTATTGTCAAAAACTAAAAGAGATTGCAGATCAGTTGGGCGATGTAGGCTTTCCTGTTAGCGAGGCAAGGCTTGTCATGCAACTTGTCCGTGGGCTTCCCTCTGAGTATGATGTCACGGCTGCTATAATCAACCAAAACCCACCTTCGTGGGATGAAGCCCGAACCAGCCTGCAAAGAGAGCAGCAGAGACAACAGGCCCGTCAGAACCAAACCCAATCGGCCCTTGCTGCTCCTCAACAAACCAACACTCAATCCGCTGCTGACCCATCTGCTCAATCAAACCCCAATGCTTCTGACCGCTACACCTCCTATGATCCTACCCGAACCCGAGGCCGTGGACGTGGTTACCGGTGCCGAGGCCGTGGTCGGACCCGTCCACAAACAAACCCTTCCTGGTGGACACAAAACTCACAGCCAACTACCTACTCCACCCAACCTCAACCAGCCCAAACTGGCTCCTGGCATGTACCCCCTACTCCATATCCATCCCAATCTTGGGCTCCTAATCAACCACCTCCAACCGGCCCATACACCCAACCCCAATACAACCAAGCCCACATGGCCTACCAACAAGCCCAAACCACTCAACAGATCAACACCCCCCCACCCGGCTTTCATATACCCAACCAGAACCAACCAGCCCAATTCCCTGACCCGAATGCAGTCAATGCCCTTAGCCCAACTGATCTCGGAACCGCCTTATCTATGATGCAGGTTAACAGTTTTTCTGAGCCGACTTGGAACATGGACACTGGGGCCTCCGCTCACATCACGGCTCACTCTGGTAAAATCACTACTCCCTTGTCTATTAACTCAACTACTATTCTTGTCGGTAATGGTCAAAAACTGCCAATACATGGATCGGGTAATAGCCTTTACACCGTTTCAAACAAAACCTATAAATTAAACAATGTCCTACATTCCCCAACTGTCATAAAAGATTTACTTTCTGTTCGTAAATTTACTCGTGATAATCAAGTGAGTGTCGAATTTGATCCTTTTGGTTTTACTTTGAAGGACCTCAAGACGGGCACTCTCCTTTCTAGGCATGACAGCACGGGGGACCTCTATCCGTTTACACCACCATCATATGCTTTTGTTTCCACTTCTTTGCAGCATCCTTGGCACAACCGTCTTGGTCATCCAGGACCTACTATTTTAGATTTCTTGTCTCGTAATAAATTTATTTCATGTAATAAGGCTACTAGCAATTCTGTTTGCTCATCTTGTCAGATTGCTAATAGTAATCGTTTGCCTTTTAAGGACTCAAATTCAGTTACTTTTGCACCGTTTGATTTAATACATTGTGATCTTTGGACCTCACCAGTTTTGAGCAATTCTGGATATAAATATTATATGGTTCTTATAGATAACTTCACCCAACACATTTGGGTGTACCCATTAAAATTCAAATCCGAAACTTTTCCCACCTTTGTAAAATTCCACAAATTAATACACACCCAATTTAATTGTCTCATTAAAACTTTTTAATGTGATTTGGGTGGGGAATTTGACAACCATAATTTTAAAAACTTTGCCTCTCAACATGGTATGGTTTTTCGTTTCTCGTGTCCTCAAACCTCTCCACAAAATGGTAAAGCCGAAAGGATGATCCGCCGCCTAAACAACATTATTTGGGCCCTCCTTGTCCACTCCCACCTTCCACCCTCATATTGGGTTGAAGCTCTTCACACTTCCGCATATCTCCACAACATTTTACCCACCACAAAACTTGATCATCTCACCCCGGCCTTTGCTTTATATCAACGACATCCCACCTACGATCACTTGAGAGTTTTTGGTTGCGCTTGCTATCCAAATAACTCGGCTACCCAACCTAACAAACTCCTTCCCCGCTCAACCCGGTGTATTTTTCTCGGGTACCCATCCAATTTTTGTGGGTATCGTTGTCTTGACCCAACCACCGGCCGTGTGCACATATCACGCCACGTGATATTTGATGAACTAGATTTCCCATTTACCCAACCCGTCCAAACCCACTCCTATACATTTCTTGATGATGACCCATCTCCTATTTTCACAAACTCATCTATTCCCCCTGACCCACAGAATCCATCCCAAAACCCCACCGACCCAACATCACCATTATCCCAACATTCATCACCTACACACCACTCACCACCCTCGGCCCACTCACCCCCTACACCGGCTTCGGCCCAATACCACCCTACTCCATCCACCTCGGCCCAATCCCATCATTCACCACCAAACACTCCAGCCCAGCCCACAGCTCCAAACCCAAACCCTCCTGTCACCGAAAATCATCACCCAATGGTCACCCGTGCCAAAGTCGGAATCTCCAAACCTAACCCGAAATTCAACCTTTCTACCACTTCTATTTCCCCTCTACCCACATCTTACCAAAAGGCTTATTCCGATCCTAATTGGCTTAAGGCTATGACCGATGAATTTAGTGCGTTGCAGGTTAATAACACATGGGAGTTAGTGCCGAAACCAGTTGGTACGCCTATCATTCGGTGTATGTGGCTTTTTCGCCATAAATTCAAAGCAGATGGAACCTTAGAAAGATACAAAGCAAGGCTCGTGGTCAATGGGAAATCTCAAACAGTTGGGATTGACTGTCATGATACCTTCAGTCCGGTTGTTAAGCCGGCATCCATCCGCACTGTTCTCAGCTTGGCCGTTTCTCGAAATTGGCCAATTCATCAATTAGATGTAAAAAACGCCTTCTTACATGGCAACTTGGAAGAAACAGTTTATATGCACCAACCTCCGGGGTTCACGGACAAAAGATGTCCGGATTTTGTATGCCGACTAAAAAAATCTTTATATGGACTCAAACAAGCCCCACGTGCTTGGTACACACGGTTCTCTAGCTTCATTCTTTCCCATGGCTTTCGCAGCAGCGTATGTGACTCGTCACTGTTTATTTATCAACGTGGGACTCGAACGGCATATCTCTTATTATATGTTGATGACATCATCTTAACAGCATCGGATTCTACTTTGCTAGGCTCCATCATAGGCATGCTTTCACGTGAGTTCGCGATGACTGACTTGGGCAACCTTCATCATTTTTTGGGTATCACCGTAACCCGAGACTCTCAGGGACTATTTTTGTCACAGGCTCAATACACACGTGATATCTTGCATAGGGCAAACATGACGGTTGCAAACCCTGCGCAACTCCTTGTGACACTACCTCCAAACTTAGCGCCTCTGATGGACCACTTCTAGAGGATGGTACTTTATGTCGAAGCCTAGCAGGAGCCCTTCAGTACTTGACCTTCACAAGGCCAGATATCACGTACGCGGTTCAACAAGTTTGCTTATTTATGCATGCCCCTAGGGAATCCCATTTTGCGTTTCTCAAACGCATACTTCGGTATCTTCAGGGCACAATTCATCTTGGCTTACGTCTATCATCCACATCCTCCACTTCCCTCACCGCTTACTCTGATGCAGATTGGGAGGATGTCCAGATTCTAGGAGATCCACGTCTGGCTATTGTGTCTTTCTGGGGAACAACTTAATCTCATGGTCATCTAAACGCCAGCCCACAATTTCGCGATCAAGTGCCGAGGCCGAATACCGTGGTGTCGCAAACGCCGTTGCCGAAACTAGCTGGCTCCGCAACTTATTATTGGAACTCCATGTACCCATCACCAAGGCCACTATTGTTTATTGCGACAATGTGTCGGCCGTTTACCTCTCGGCAAACCCGGTTCAACACCAACGTACTAAACACGTGGAACTCGACATTCATTTTGTCCGCGAAAAGGTTCAGCTTGGTCATGTTAAGGTTCTTCATGTGCCCTCCTCATCTCAGTATGCCGACATATTCACAAAGGGACTACCAAGAACGCTTTTTGAAGAATTTCGGTCCAGTTTAAGCATTCGTCCCTATGACGCTCAAACTGCGGGGGGCTATTAGATTGTGAATATTATTAGGCAACAATTTAGGAGTAAATATCTCTGTCATTATTGTGATTGATGTCATTAGTGTGATTGTGCTGTCATTATTTGATTGATCACTAATTGATCACATTTCCTTGTACGTGTAATATTCACTCCCTATTTAATGGGAGCTTATCAATGATAGTGGAGACACATTCAAACAATAATAATCTTTAGTAATCACTTGAGTACGCTTTCATTGGTTTTAAACTCTTAATATTGTTTGACTGATTTCCTTTTTAGTTTTACTCATTTGACCCGTTACTCTGTTAGCAATGTTGTATGTATCAACCCATTTTTCACATGTGTCAATAGCCCCTAATTCTTGATCATTTGTATTAGGATGATGGAAGTGTTCGTGTGCGTATTGTTGGAGTTGATCCTTCATCCAGCTTGTTAAAACTCTCAGGTGAAGCGTTTGAGGACCCGGGCCAATCACTTGTTCATGGAACATGTGACTGTGTGCAAGGTCCCAAAGTATGAAGTTACTTAACATGTTATGTTGTATTTTCATTTTTTCAAGCTAATGAATTAGTGTTGTTACTTATGGCTTATGTGACAATGTCATTGTTTTGAAGATGCTTGGAGTCACAAGAACTGAATACGTTCTACTGACAGGCACTCGTTTATCGGTTGTTGGTGAGGTACGGTCTTTTTATACTGTTGAGGAAGACCATTCTCTTTTGGTTTACTTTCACTATATTCTAGAGGTGGCAAAATAAACAGGCTGGGTAGGGAATTTGGTATGGGTCAAGTTGATCCAAAAGCCCTTTAGTCGTAAGCTTTTTAATATTAATTTTTTATCAGCTATTATAATGCCTAATACAACTATTAAAGTATATTTTTCACTAATAATTGAACATTAGAAATAAAATGATTTAGAGGGTATTACTACTACACATAGGGGGCTAGAGGTGGCTAACTCCTAGCATGACACAACAAGACAACACTATTCATACACAAAATAAAAGGGTTGAGAGTTGGGTCTAAACAGTATCTAGTCGTAAACGGGTCAGGTTAACCCGAGCAACCGGTGTCCACCACCAACCCGTTTAGAACTAGTATTACAAAATTGTAAGTTCAACATATCAACCTATTTAGAACTCCTTTGTCTTGTTTAGATAATTAGGTTGCATAAGTCATGATCAGGCTACATAGGTTACACATGTTGGGCTTAGGGTCATTTTTGACATGGTTAAGCAATCAGGTCATGTTTGGCTGGGTTATATGGGGATTTAAAAAAGACCGAGCTATATCCCATTCATAAGCAAATGGGTCATTAGAGCATCTACAATGCTCGATCAAACATACCACTCTAAATCGTCACATCATCATGCCACATCATTCTAAACCATTCTAAACCAAACCCCACGTTTTTCCTCCAACCCCTAACCATTCCAAACCTCCACCTCATCACCTACTTTTCTTTTTATTTAATTTATACCCACACACAAAAAACTTTTTTTATTTAATATTAAAGTAAACTATTGGGCCCCACCTCAAACCCCATTGGATTGGTCCGATGCCGTGGACGGACCGATCTTGGTCCAACTCCTCCAATGCTACAACTCCACTTTTTTTGTTTGTCCATTGTGTTGGACCATCCGTTCTCCTCCCATTGGAGGTGCTCTTATGGTTCTAAATATGTTCGTTGATTCATCGGTTTAATATCTTTTTTATGAGATTCATTTAACATACTTTGGTTACGTTGTATTTCTAAAACTTCATTTTGAGTATAACCTTAAAATGCGGGCTATTAAATATGACAATGGAACCTTTGCTATCCATCAACCCGATTATGTCTCTAGGGGAAACATCAGTTTGGATCAATTCGTTGAATATTATCGGAAATGGGCCCGGTTAGTGTCCTTAATTTGTTTAATCATGCACATAAGGGTGGTAAAGGGTAACCCTGACATAACATGAAAATAAACAGTATAGGGTTTGGGTGTAAAGAGGGTCAAACGGTTAGGACCAATGTTCAAGTATGCGTATGGACTATGGAAGGCTAGTTGATCTTTTGTATTATGTCCTGAAAATAAAAATGAAACGGGTCGTGTTTAGGTGATACCAATATGCTAACCTCCAAAACAAATTCTATATGGATTGCCACCTAATATTGCATGCATGTGCATACTGGTTATATATGTGGCATCTTTGACCTAAACATATACGAATAGGTTGATTTGGGTTGCATCTGATCATAAATGGATCTAATCAAAAGATATAGCTAAAATGAGAACGAGTCAAACATATCAAACCTCTTGAAAGTCTCCAAAATTCCATACGGATTGTTTCCTAACACTGCATGCGTGTGCAACCCGACCTGACCAATACGTTTTTGTCTTTACTAAATACTTCCTTTTTCTTTTCAGCTTCTTCAAGTATGCTTCTATTGGCCTTGCAACAATTGGTTTCTGTCTAATTGCTACGCACGCTTTTCAATTTATATTGGATAAAACTCGTCACTGGCAATCCAAAAAAAGGTAGTTAATGTATGTACCGTGTTTGGTAGTGCAAGCATGCTATACGCACAAATCATCATCATCATCATCATCAGTTAATCCCACCAATAGCAAAAGCTAATGTAGGGTCTGAGGATGGTAAGATATAGACAGCCTTACCTCTAACCCGTGGGAATAGAGAGGCTGCTTCCAGTGATTTTAATAGGTCAATATTTGTTTTGATAACCATAAGCATCTGTCACCCCGAAAAAGTCATGGTGTATCTTTTATCCAATGGAACCAGGTAAAATGTGTGGCTTTGAAGGGGTTAAAGTCAGAAATAAGTAGAAGCTGTATTCGTACTTGACTCTGTTGCTAGAGGGAATCCGATGCTTACTATCATGCCATCCCTTGTAGGTTTTATAGATCAGTATAAGTATTATAAAAGTTAACTTTCTAGTATTCATTTTTGACTTAAAAACAGGATTTTTATAATCTTTAATAATACTTTTAAATAGTTCAAAAATAAAGGTACATGGTTAAAAAAAAACTTATTTTTTGTTGAATAGGGGAATCGGGAATGTATTTATTGTCATTTTATTACTATTTATAGTACTTATTACTTAATATTTCTTGGTATCTTAATCTTTTTTTTGAACGGCCAACATATAAAACCTGAGGCCTCTCGAGGCACCCACTAGACAAATCAAGTACTTCGAGAGGAACCCGAGTTGTCAAACACCAATTTTGGGAAAAATCCGGTAACACACTTGCCCGTAGGCACGACGGTGAAAATATCGGTATAGCACGTCTGGCTCAAGAATCGAACTCAAGATTTCCCGGGTCTTCTATCATTGTCCATCAATGCCTCTACCACTTCACTGCAATCTTAATCTTTTAACTTTATAATGCGGTATATTAGCCATAGTCCATGAATATGATGTGCTCCTAACCGTTAGCTACTGCCTTTACGCTGTGACTACTCCTTAGCTCTCAATTAAACCCTTTTTGTGGAGGTTGCAATTTTGGCATACGAGGTGGTGAATTTGAGCTATTTTATATATGTAAAAGGTAGATGAGCCTCATAAAAAAACCTAGACGAAATGGGTTTCTGGTGAACAATGGCAGACCTAGGATTTGTATTCAAGGGAGACGATCGGGGGGTTTAATCGAACTTTTAAAGCGGGCAGTAAGGATTTTTGCCTACAAATTACACTAACTTTTTAAATTTTAAAGGGGACACCCGCTCACCATGACTATACTGTGGGTACGCCACCACCGGAATAGTTTCGGTCTATATTTTTTTAGCTGGAAGTAACTAATATGTTTATAATGATTAAAAAACTATTATACAAAACACGATATTTCTATTATACTCTTATGGATTTTTCTTATGGATTTTTTTTGTCTATGTTTTTTCTTTGCAAAAAAACTAGTATGTTTAATATGATTACAAAAACTATATATTTTTTTATCACCATATGAAATGATTTTTTTTTTTTGTACAAAAATTATTATGCAGAGTTGGTGATGCTACAGCCAAAATAAAAACTCCAGATAATGAAGGTCAGTAGCTCTAATTTTTTTTATAATGCTTCTTTCGCCCAAACACACACACACAATTTAAGATATGCACAAATGCAAAACTACATTGCTATATCCTACAAACTATCTCTCCCAGAAAAGGTAATAATAATATTATAATAATAATAATATTTCAGGTTCAAATGGCACCCGAGAGGATGAACAAATGCCTGCTATATGTGTTATATGTCTCGGTCAGGAGTACAATTCTGTTTTTGTTCCGTAAGTTTTCTAACCGCATACGTTCAATCTTCAAGTTAAGTACTCAAAAACTTTGGAGGCGTCAACAGGTTGAACGGTTAAGAGTAGTTCAAGTTTCTACAACCTCCCAATTTTGCTTCACTAAGTTGCACTAATTTTAACGTTATTTTACTGATTTCGTGAAAATAACGTTAAAAATGACTGACGCTTAATCATGCATCATGTGGTGCATTGATAGACAACAGACAAGGGGGTACATGCATCAATCGGGTTTGTCCCAATTGCTAAGTGTTATGTGCCTTATGTTCAAGGCTTGACACAAAACCACTATCGAGCCGGGGGTCTCACTGAAAGCAGCCTCTCTATTCCCATAGGGTAGAGGTAAGACTGTCTACATCTTACCCTCCTTAGACCCTACCTTAGCTTTTGCTATTGGTGGGATTAACTGAGTATGATTTTGGTGATCCCTTAGGCTATGTTTAACGACCATATTTTTTTAATTATTTTATTCAACTACTATATAGTTGGTTTCTTAACTGTCAATAACCTTCAATGAATATTATGTCCTTGTAGGTAGTACTGTTTTTTTTTTCTTCAAGCTACTTATTACTAAGTTAAATCGCATTAATTCGATTGAATACAAATTCAAACACCCCTTAGTTTAACCTCGCAAAATGAATAATCAAAAGCTCGTTTTTTGAACGTTTAGCATGCACTCGTTAACCTTTTCTTGTTTAAGATGCTTAAATATTAACATGAAATGAAAACTGACTACTATTTTCAGGTGTGGTCATATGTGTGTGACATGTGCTTCAAAGTTTACAAGTTGTCCACTATGTTGAAGTCGACATGGGCATGTGGTGAAGAGCTTGAAACCTTGAGAAATTGTATGTTTTAACTCTAAAGTCAAAATTCATACTTATGTAGTTATGCTGACCATGGGCTGAATAAACCCGTTTATTACACAGGATGAATAAATAATATGATAACACATACTTGGTGACATTTGGAGACTTAAATTTGGTCGCCTAACAAAATACTTACATGGAGACATAATAACTATATCTTAAAAAAGTTCTTCTAATATCATTTTTTTAATTTAATATCATCATTTAATAGGAGAGAGATGCGAGAAAACGAAGATTTCGATGATCTGGAAGCATATCATGTGTCCCGTAGTTATTTTAGTTATTAGTTATAGAGATTCAGTAATAGGCGTAAGGTGTGATTTGCAGCATGATAGTTAAAATGACTCAATTTAATGTCCAATGACAGTCTTTTTAGATTGGTCTTTTATTTGGTTTGTTTTGTTTTGTGCATGTTAATAAGGTAGTTTGGAATGCTTTGAGCTGGAATAGCAGGATTAAAATTTTTGAAGGACTGCTTTAGATACACAGAGGACTGAATTTGATGTATTTGGAAAGTTGTTGAGTATTTCTAATTTGATCATTGACTAATATTAAAGTGGTAATATGTGTGTAGGGCTGTAAACGTACCAAACGAACATGAACAAGGCCTTGTTCGTGTTTGTTTGTTAAGGTATTAACGTGTTGGCGAACTGTTCACGAACACTTACCGAACGAGATTTTTTGTTCGTGTTCGTTTGTTAAGAAAATAACGTGTTCACGAACTGTTCATGAACACTTATCGAACAAGATTTTTGTTCGTGTTCGCTTGTATTTATTTGCTAAATTTAGGTGTTGGCCAAAAACGAACACAAACAAACACAAATGAATGTAAACGAATACAAATAGACATTACTGAACAAAATGGAGCACAAACTAGCACCTTAAATTATGAAAATTCGCATTTTGCATCGCTAACATCGTCCTCCTAGAATATACTAATCAAATTACCCAAATATATGTGGCATAATCTTGATCACATAATGTCTTATAAAAACACAGAGGTATCATATTAAACTTGAAATCCTCGTTTAATCCACCAAAAATAACAGTTAATCAAAATAGTTAAAGTAATATTAACATGTGATATACTAATATATGTTAAATAATCTACCACTAGGAAATTTAAAATACTTAATTAAATATAAAAATTAAAAACCCTAATGAACTATCGAACAAAAACAAACATAGACGAACATGTTACCGAACGTTCACGAACATAAACGAACGAACGCGACCTCTGTTCATGTTCGTTTGTTTAGCTAAACGAACGGAATTTTTTGTTTGTGTTCGTTCATTTATTAAACTAACGAACACAAACGAACTTCCCGCCGAACAGTTCACAAACTGTTCGCCGAACGTTTGCTTTGTTTACAGCCCTATATATGTGGCATCTTGAACTATATATTTGTGCGTTTCACATGAGAAAATCATTTTGTACACGAATCGAACTTTATCTCTTATTATTGGGATAAGTAGGAACAATATCATATGAAATTTGTTGAGGATATATGCCATGCATGATTTGATCTTAAGTTGTAGCCTTGTAGCGTTTGAGTAACTAAGGAGACATGTACTTTCTTTGGATAGCCTGTGACTGGCCGTAAACCTCAACGCTCTATATGCCGCACTTTTGAGGTGATACATTCTACCATTTTATGTATGATTTTAAATGGGTTTTTGAGTTTTAAGTTAAGCTAAAAGATTTAATCGGTAGCAAGTTAAAAGTCATCCTATGTATTAAGAAACATTAGGCCTTTTAAATCCTTTTTGTTAAGAGGATTAAAATGTAATTGTTTTACAATTTTGTAATCTCCATATTAAGGGCTAGTGCCCCTCAACATGTCGGAGGTTAAAGTCCTAATACACCGCCCATGGGAGTTAAAAGGCAACCCCAAGGTGGGGTGCCACCCGATTAACGAGCGTGAGAACGTAAGGGTGTGGGGTTCATCTTCAATCGACCAATCAAACTATTTTTTTTTGTCTTTTTTCTCATTTTAATTTAATTCATATTTAAACCACAATGTGATAGTTAAATGCAAGGTTTTCAGAACCGGATCAGACGTTGAACCGGACCCCCGAGCGGTTCACCGGTCCGACCGGTCCAACAAACCGGGCCAAAAATGCTTCAAAACCCAAAAATAATAAAAAACAATAAAAAAATATAAAAATAACCGGTCTGACCACCCGGTTTTCTGGTCCGACCGGGCGGTTTTCTGGTCCGAGGCCGGTTCACTTACATGCCGGTCCAAACACCCAAACCGGACCGGTCCAGGTCCCGCAATCCGGTCCGACCGGCCGGTCCGGTTTCAAAACAGTGGTTAAATGGGTGACCTAGTTAAATTTATTATAGGGGTGTCAATCGTGTCGGGTTGATGGGTTGGCGGGTTGATGGGTTGCGGGTTGGCGGGTTGATGGGTTGAAATATGCAACCCGAACCCGACCCATATTATTATTCGTGTCAAATATTTCAACCCTAACCCGACCCACATAAAATCCGGGTCAACCCGAAGACGACCCGTTTAACCCATATTTTTAAATGAGTAATACATGTTCATGAGTTATAAGCGGGTTGTTGGGTTGTAAACGGGTTATCAATAAAATGTTTAATGGTGAGTATATAAGTGTGGCAAATAAATAATATAGTATGCAAAAAATAACACAATTATAACTAACCATGTAAACAGAAATGGAAAAAGAAAAACAAAAATATAATATATTTTTTTTCTAAATACTTAAACGGGTTAACGGGTCAACCCATTTTACATATGTGTCAACCCGAACCCGACCCGTTTTTTTAAACGGGTCATGTTAGTTGACCCGAACCCGACCCGTTTTTTTAAACGGGTCGTGTTAGTTGACCCAAATCTATTTTTTTCGTGTCGGTTTTCGGGTCGTGTCAATAATTGCCGCCCCTAGACTTTATTACCTACTTGACAGTGACGTGAAAGGGCTTTATGTACTTTTTAGTTAAACTACAACAAAATCTTACAAAAACATTAAGGGGTAGGGCCCCCATGATGTGGTAGATAAAGATGGGACTTGAAAAGGTTGTTATGGGCGAGTTCGCTAGTTGCATAATGGGTGTGAGAAAGTGAGGTTGGTGGGCCACAACCACCAATCCGAATTATTCTTTCTTTATTTTTAAGTTTATTATATTTAGATGAGGTTGTGGGAAGTTAAAACTTGTGAATTTATTACAAGGTGACAAAAAGTGAGTTAGAGCTCATGTTTACACGACACTAATGTGGCAAACACTTTATGACGCTACAATTTTAAAAAATGAGCCCATTACACAGTTTTAGCAATGAGAGAGATCATGCACCACTCCACGTCACCCGACAGAAGCACCAAAAACTACCACATTATCTCTCCAAAAATCATGAACCACTCTACTTTCTTTCTCCTCTTCTCCAAAACTAGTAAATGGCAGTGGCGGATCCAAGATCTGGTTCATATGGAGGCGATCGGGGGTGGGGGGGGGGGGGTAACTCAACTTTTAAAGGGAACGATCAGGATTCTTACCTAAAAGTTACACTATTTTTTTCCTAGGCCCGCCCCTGGTAAATGGCCAAGGACCAAGTGTTCCTTCTCTCTCCCACGTATAATCCAACTTCACCAATCAAGGATGTCTAATAACCCAACTTTCCGATTTTTTAACATTAGATCTATAGATTCTCCAATTTTTTAAGTTCATTTCACACTTTTGGAATATGAAAAGGCTTCCAGGATCTGATTCCTACATACTTGATAACCGACCATCAACTGGCTATAGCACCGTGAACTTAGTACATATTTATATGTAACAATTTTGTATTAGGCTATTGGGATCATATTCCATATAGAACAATATGGAATATGATCCCAATAGCCTAATACGTAACAATTATTATGTATAAATTTTTGCTTTAGTTATACCATATTTGTCTTTAATAACAAGAATCTTATATGTGACTTTTCATTTTCTTTTATCATTTTTCATGAGGCAAAACTTAGACTTGCTAACTATTAAGGTGGCAAGATGCGTCATCTAGATTGGGTAATCGGATAAAATAAGTTAAATTAAACTATAATGAGATATTATGGTGGGCGGGGCACTTACTGGCTAGGGCCTAGGATTGACCGGCTACCGTAGCCGAACGACTACACCTATAATGAACTAACAGCATTCGCTAAATCTGAAAGCACCTTAAATGAATTCGCAAAAGTAAATGTTGTTCACACTCCACAACTTAGAAAGAATATATAATAGCTAAGACCTTCTTAGACATGAATCTAAAAGATAAACCATGTGCTAGATATCTATCATTCAATATATTCTTTGTGTTTGGAAAATGCCACTTTAATTCCCTATTAAATACCCCACAAATTGCTACAAAATTCCCTCAAATCTTTACTTTCTGAACCTTATGGCGAAAAATCATTCAAACAAAAGTTTTGCTAGGAGTTCATATGAGAAGATATCCAAACTCTCTTTTGGTTTTTCACATAGACTTTCACACAAACCCGAAAACAACATTCCAAATCCTTCACTAGCAACCCCTAATCCAACCATCACTAAACCACTTGTCTCCCAAACACCATATTCCACCCTAAACCGACCCATTTCAAGTGGTGAAGTGATCCCAACTCCAAAATCCGAGTCCATTTCTACTGCTAAAGTCAAACCCCTCAAAAAAATTGTGCGCTTTTCGTCTAGTGTCATTAGGAAAAGTGAAGACGATGATAGGAAAGAGTTGAATGAAAGTAGTAAGAGTTTTCCTAAAGAGAAGTACCATAGCGATATTGATCACACGAAGATGAAAACGCACGTTGAAGTGGATATGTTGGATGGAAGTGCCATTTCTAGGCAAGAAAGCTTCAACGACATGTTTTCAAGTTATATTAACCGAACAAGATTGAGGTTGAGAAGTTCTTCTAGTGTCGGTACCTCTGAATAAGCCTTAAACGGCGTTTTTTCAAGTTATCTTTTCCTACTAGTACTTTGTGTAGGCTTATTCAAAACTTAGGATGTGTAAGGTTTATGGCATGCATTCAAAATTTCATGTGTAATTTCTGTTAGTAGTTATATACTGTTGCTGTCTATTAATTATATGAAATGATATATATAAGGTTTCATATGACTTAGGATGTGTAAGGTTTATGGCATGCATTCAAATTTTCATGTGTAATTTCTGTTAGTAGTTATATACTGTTGTTGTCTATTAATTATATGAAATGATATATATAAGGTTTCATATGACTTAGGATGTGTAAGGTTTATGGCATGCATTCAAAATTTCATGTGTAATTTCTGTTAGTAGTTATATACTGTTGTTGTCTATTAATTATATGAAATGATATATAGAAGGTTTGATATGACTTAGGATGTGTAAGGTTTATGGCATGCATTCAAAATTTCATGTGTAATTTCGTAAGCTTTTGAATACAAATTCAAACACCCCTTAGTTAAAATTTTTAGGTTACTTTATGGAAAATTTTTCATTGACAAAAACAAGTTACATTGAGATAGTGGATAAGCGAGTAAGGAGTTGCCATGACTAAAAAAATATGAAAAAATAACCTCCGAACGAGGATAATTAGTTTGTATTAATTAAAACAAGAATGACATTGTGTCATAGTATAAGGTGGTAAAGTGTAATATTGACTCCCATATATGGAGACCATTGTAGCCTTAAATCACATCACTATCACAATCAATGCAAACAACTCATTATATGCTTCATCTATATATTTGCTTTGGATCTTGGCACACTCACTATATAACTTCACACTTATGTCTCATATATGTCACGTATAGGGGGTCTATGACCGAAAAGTTTAACCAAACAATACACCTTTGTAGGCCTATACGCCACGTTACCCACGTATACACCTATACACGGCGTATAGATCTCTGACATGTATCTGACTAATGGGCACCAAGGACGCGTAAAAGTTTGTGCAGCCACTACACGCAGCGTATAGGGGTGTAGATATAATCACCCTTTTGAAGTTGCATTGTTTTTAAAGAGTTATGCACTTATGGTACCACACTATCTAGGGTATGTTAGTAATCATATTAATTGCCAATGATTGCTTGGTCTAGTGGTTCAACAGGGAGATGAGAAGGTTTACCCACTTATATGGAGATTCTACTCGGGAGGTCCCCGGTTCAATCCCTGCACCATGCTAAATATACCGTAAGGCCATAGGGTTAAGGGTCATAATGCCCGCAAGGTGCCCTGGGATTCGAATTACTTGGTGAGGTTTGTCTGTAAGGCCTTGAGGTATACTTTAACCCCCTTAACTCCACCTAGATAACACATCACCCATTTTTCCCTATTTCACTCCACTTCAACCCAAGAAAATGGTTTAATCCCATTAACTTCAAATAACCATATATTTTTAGTGATTTTTGGTTTAGAAAAGGAAAATAATTAATGCAGATTTTTAACATTCGGTTAACATGTTAACACGTAACTCCTTTAACGCCCCTTAACACAAGAAGAAAGTGGTGTGCAATGCAAGTTAACATGTCATGTCACCCTTAACTCCCTAGATGTTAGGCCATGGGGTATATTCTAACCACCTTTAACTCCACCTAGATGTCACATTCTCCATTTTATCTCTTTTCATATTAGCTCACTTTAAAGAAATTGTTTAAAGCCCTTAACTCTACCTCATCCCCTTAACTTTTTCTCTTTTAAGTCATGTTAACATGTTAACTTAGTGACAATTTAATGCCCCTTAACATGGGAAGAGAGTGGTGTACAACGAAAGTTAGAATGCCATGTCACCGTTAACACACTTTGTTGGAAATACTGAAATTTAATATGGTGATGAATGGAAATTTAATTGAAATTTAGTGAAATAATTAAAATGACTCTTGAGTAGAGTTCTTTATGTCACTTAATTAGAGTTTTATAACTCATATTAAGTTACACTCTTCAACTACTCATTGCTCTTATAAAGTGTAGGCTTTGTGGCTCATTTGATATAAGAAACATACTAGAAAAATAAAATGAGAGAAACATGCATACATATGAAGAGTTGTTGGAGAAAAAGAAAGACTTGACCCATATGTTGGGAACTTATAGAGATAAGTTTTTCTGCTTAATTTCACTACTTTATCATCCTCTTTTGTTACACAAAATTCTAACACCAAAACATATCCGGTGTAACCTTGGGCGCGTGGCCTTCTCCGGCAGTACAGACTGCTTCGGCTGTTGTACCCTGGGAGACAGACGCGTTATCTTTAGTAGAGGCGTGAAATCTGTTTTAAGGGAAGCGTGTTGAACACGTCCCTCATCCTCAACTGTCAACATCTTGTTTGTTCATTCTTGCAGTTAAAAAGTGCATAAAAAGGATCATGTTGAAGACTCTATGTCTTAAAGATCTTGCCAATGATTGTACAAGAAGACTTTGTTCAAGTCCTCGTTAAAGACGAAGAGAAAATTGTACAAGAAGAAACGGTTTAAGTTCTTGTCAAAGACAACGGTTTGAATCTTTTGTGTATGTCTTTTTAATTTTCGTACATGGTGTGTGTACTACTGTTTCCCAAAAATGTATAAAGAGTGTATCTTTATTATTTCATTAATATCATTTTAATAAAATCGTGACCCACTTCCTACACACTTAATGTGAAGGTACACCTCATGGCCTTAGAGTACACCAATGGCGTAAGCATAGCGTGCTTACCAGGTGATCTAGTCATCCAAATAAATAAGTTAACATAGTAATTATAATATTTCCATATATATTGACATAGGTTATATAATATTTTAATACAAAAACAAATTTAAGTAAGAATTACAAAAAAACTTTATAATACCCGGCCTTCTACGAAGTGCTTTGTTGATTAATAGACCTTAAAAAGTGTTAGGCATGTGAGTGCAACTTTCCGAATTCTGAACATTAGATCTATTGATTCTCCAATTTTGAGGTTCGGTTTTGGAGGAATCTGATTCTACTCACCTCATCTGGTTGTAGCACATACATGAAAGAATATGATCCCAATACTCTATAGGCTAATACAGAAATATTACATTTTATGTTTTAGTTTACATCATGTGTGCCCTTAAACACATGAATCTACCTATTAAATAATGGTTTGAGCTTCAGTTCTAACTAGTAGATGGCAAAACGTGTCAAGTGATTTGCATAGTATGTCAAAATAAGCTGAAAAGACTATTTTAGTACATGTCATGTCATGTTGTGTTGACCCTCGGCGTATTTTTAATTATTTTTAACAAGTTACAACAAGTCAAGTTGAACTTGAGCATAGGCGAGTTCAGTCTCAGCTCAACTCGTTTAACCCTACCGAAACATACAAATGCAGCCAAGAATCAAATGACCAAAGTGAAAGTGCTTAAAGATTGATCTTGAATCTTGATTAAACCTCACAATCTAAAATTAATATATCACGTCCTTAGACGTGAATCTAAGTTTACCACGTGCTTAATAACCATTATTCAATGGTTCGATCTTTAATTTCAATGTATTCTTTATTTCTTTGGCAAATGGCACTTCCATTCCCTATATTAAATACCCACAAATTGTTACCAAATTACTTCAGATCACTAGTATCTTGAACTTGATGGCCAAAGATCGTTCAAACAAAAGTTTTGCTAGGATTTCATACGAGAAGATAACGAAACTCGTATTTGGTTTTTGGCGTAGACGTTCACATAGTTGTGAAACCAGCATTCCAAATCGGTCACTGTCAACATCCAACCCATCACCATCATTCACACTAAACAGACCCGTTTCTAGTGAAGTCATCCCAACTCCAGAAACCGAGTCTTTTCCTACTCCTAAAGTCAAACCATTCAAAAAATTTGTGCGTTTTTCGTCTAGTGTCCTCAGGAGAAGTGGAGATGATGATCGTAAGGAGTTGACTAAAAGCAGGACTACTAGTGAAGAGAAGCACGGAAGCTATATTGATTTAGATTAAAGTGCGAGTTCCTTCTGATGTTTGAGGCGGAAGTACCACTTCTGGGCTCTATAGCTTCAACGACATGTTTTCAAGTTGTGTTAGCCAAACAAAATTGGGGTCTAGAACCTCATCTAGTGTCGGTAACTCTATATAACGCTATAAATCAACACGCCAGCACGGTGAAAATAAGAATGGGCGGCACCATGGTGGAATGCTGTTGTGGTGTGTTGACCTGTTCCTCCTTAGTGTAGGCTTATTTAAAACTTAGGATGTGTTCATGGTATGCATTTGTCATTCATGTGTCATTTCTGTTACTAAGTTATAAACTTGTCATAACAGGTGTGTTTTCGTAGAAGAATATCATGCAACCAGTTGATGACCGATCATGTTCTTAGTCCATTGTGCGAGTAAAGTCGATTCATAGTTCACTCATGTTGCATTTTAATAAAACAAATAAGCAGAGTGTTTGGGATTGCACATCAAAACGCTTATCTTATTATTTACAAGCAAAATCATCTGTTTGAATTTGCGTATAGGTCCTAACATGACTCTGACCATTGGCGGATCTTCATATGGGCTTGACTGGGCTCCGGTCCACCCATCTTTTTCTTTTTGTAGTGTAAATTTTACCAAAAATTTTCAAAAAAAATTATATGTATTGAGTCCGTCCTACCAGATTAAGCTCGGTCTTACTAGCTTTTTTGTTCAAGATCCGTCATTGACTCTGACCGATAAACATTAATGATGCGTGCGAGCTTTTACAACCTCTATATGTTTTACGCGACCAAACAATTTTGAGGAATTTTAATTTTTAACCACACCAAAGGATAATACGTTGGATTGTGATTAAGAAAAACAAGTAAGAAAGGTATTTGTCAAACAATTCGGGTCCGGCCCATCCGGGTTGATACCAAATAATAAGTCAGTCAGTCAACAACAACGTGATGAGGAGATCAAAGGGTTTAGGGTTTTGACGTCTCTGTTCTTCTCCAGTCCACACATAATCAAACACAAAACACGTAAAGATGAGAGGCATGGAGCTATCATTGAATCACACACAGAAGTTACGGCTACAAAGAGCACTCGAATCACTTGAATCTTTCTCTTCAGCAACCAATTCTAACGCCTCCGTCACCGTTGCAGACTCCATTCCCGTTAACCAAGAAGATGGCGTTTTAAAGTAATCTTAAACTCTAAATTTTGCTTATTTCTACGATTGTTTTGGTGTCTTATCTGTGTATTGCTTTAGTTATGAGGACTAATAATGTTTATTGTTTTATAATGATTGTATTGTAATGTAGTCTTAGTTATTATAGATTTTAAGATTAGGATCATTAGGTCTAGATTTTGAACTTTTTTTTTATTTAGTTTTAGCTAAGGGTGTGCTTCGGGTTGAAACCGGACATGACTGGTTGACTGATAGAACCGAGTTGGGTAAAGCGTGCCGCCTTTGGTACGAAAGGTGGAGTTTATTTATTTATTTTGTTTATTAATGCTCATAGGAGCATCACTTGCACACAATTTAGACGTAATGAGTACTATATATGGTTTAGTATATGAATAACATATATGTACGGTTAAAAAAGTTATATGCACGTAAGCAAGGGTTGCTTCAACATTGCGTCTTACGCCGATATTTTTGTGCTTTCTGTACACTTTTTGCCTTTTGTAGTATGAAGTGCAAGTCTATGACTCTATGAGCCTTAGGTCGCCTTGCGTCTAGGCGTGCTTTTGTAAACCAAGAAGGGTAGGTATCCTCTGAGTTTTTTTGAGTTGGGTTGGTCTTGGGTCCGGCCAATTTTGCTACGCTAAGACGTTTCTTATTTTAGATTTACTTGGACGTGACCGTAATGAACCTGAATTCACCCTCCAAATCGGGACCTAGAAGTGAATTAAATATGCTTAATTGGTTTGGTCTTGAGTCGGTTATGTGTGTTACTCGGTCCAACCCGAATCCTGCACAGCCCTAATTCTAAATTGGGGATCTCGTACTTTAACATAATGATATCCATCTTTTACTCTTTGCCAGTTTTTATATCATTGTATTTTTTTAGGGGTCATGGGACTACAGATCTTGATGGTGAGGTTGTGGCAACTGTATGTGGAGTAATTGAGCGCGTAAATAAATTGGTTTATGTTCGCACTTTGAGGGCCAGGTATTCAACAATCTATTTATCAGAAATTCTGAATTTGTGATTCATGGATGCTAATTGTTGGGTTTCAAATTGGTGTAGGTATAAGCCTGAGGTTGGCGACATCATAGTGGGTCGTGTTCTGGAGGTACGTCACAACTGTTTTTTTTCCGCTCTGTTGATTTAGTGATATATACCAAAATATTGTATTCACTCATATATTGTTTAGGTTTATGATGGTCAAGAGTTCTTTTTTTTTTTTTTATAATTGTGAAGGTGGCTCCAAAGCGGTGGAGGTTGGAGATTAATTTTAGCCAAGATGCAGTATTGATGCTTTCTTCAATGAATTTGCCAGACGGGATTCAGGTACTTTT
Organism: Ambrosia x helenae; assembly: GCA_030844895.1. Taxonomy (NCBI): domain Eukaryota; kingdom Viridiplantae; phylum Streptophyta; class Magnoliopsida; order Asterales; family Asteraceae; genus Ambrosia; species Ambrosia x helenae. Next base: position 41,306 of record JAUTDX010002373.1, on the reverse strand, counting down.
CCCACTCAGTATTGATGCTTTCTTCAATGAACCCAAAACTTTTTGAGATTGAGTATTGATTTGTATATTCTGTGAATCAACTCTGTTTCTGTGTTATTTCTAAGATTGTTCACAATTGCGCATTTTTGACATCTTATTTTATTACTTTAATTGCTAGAGACGGCGAACTGCAGTTGATGAGCTCAATATGCGTAGCATTTTTGAAGAAAATGATGTCGTCTGTGTAAGTTGTTAATCCCGTTTTTTGAAACTAGGTTATTGTTCCTTGTGGTTTTGTTTGGGAAGTTTTGGTATGCAAAATTTGATAAAATCAGATTCCTTATTGGTTTTGATTTTTGATTTGTAAAAAGGACCTTAATTGATGATATCATGATAACATCTAGAACAGTTAATTTGAGTAACCTTAAAAACTTAGTTAAAACTGAAATGGGTCAAATAGGTTGTTGGGCCAATAGTGATCTGATATTAAAAGGCTTATAACATCTTAATTCATTTGTTCTGTTTTATGTATTATCTCATTTAAGATAGGTAGATAGGGTTGATAGTGTTTAGAAGTTTATGTAAATGGTTGTAACTTAAATCATTTGCTTCGTTTTATTTTCTAGGCTGAGGTCCGTGATTTCATGCGAGATGGGAGTCTACAACTGCAAGCAAGGAGCCAGAAATATGGAAAGGTCTGACTTTCCTTGCTGTAACTTATGTATTCAGTTGCTTACAATGTTCTAAAGTGATTTGTTAATAAAATTATAAATTAAGATACTAATTTTCGGTTACACAGCTAGAAAAAGGTCAAATGCTCACAATATCTCCATATCTTGTAAAAAGGCGCAAACAACATTTCCATCACCTAGAACAATATGGAATTGACTTGATACTTGGATGTAACGGGTTCATATGGGTTGGTGAGCACGTTGAAATCAAAGATGACATGATTGAAGATGAACCCACACCCACTAAACCCGACGCAAAAAGCAACAAATCCCAAATCTCACAAAGCCTTGAAGAACAAGAACAAACTTACACTCCATTAGAAACCCGAGAAAACATTTGCAGGATTGCAAATGCTATTAGGGTTTTGTCTACATTGGGATTTAGTATTACACTTGACGTGATTCTTGAAATCGTCGATTTGAGCACCAAAAAAGGTCTTGATATACATGAGATGCTTGGAGCTGAGTTTTGTGTTTTGGTTGCTGAGAAAGAAGCCGAAAGAAGAAACTCGTCAGCCGGAAAGAAACGGTAAATTTGAGTTTTGATATTGCATGGTTATTGTTGAATTGTTTTTTGAGAGAAGTGAAAATAGATTGTAGTCTTTGATAGAAGTAATATGGAATACATCTGATGGATTTGTTAATTTATAAGTAGCTTGGATTATAACTGTTTTCATGCTTTGCTTTAATGGTTTTGTTTGTTTCCATTTCATTATTATAGCAACCGTTAACTATTTCTGTTTTGACTAGCGAGTACAATAGTCTTGACACACTGGGGAGATATTATGAAATCATTTTGAGTTAAATGCAAGAGTTCATCTAGAGGGGCACAAATTGGGTATTTTCCCAAAACAGTTCCGGTTTTAAAGGAAATAATGGAGGACTGAGTATGAACATAAATATGTGTTTGGCTCTCCTTATTTCCACTTATTACTTTTCCAAAAAGTCATAAGTTATTTATAAAGTGTTTGGGTGATGGTTTGAAAGGTACTTTTTGAGTTTGAACAAGGTGAAAAGAAGGTGAAAAACGAGATAAGTTATAAGTTTGGAATGTGTGACTTTTTGAAAAAGAAGATAAGGAGGTGGAGAAGGAGATAAGTAATAAGTTATAAGTTTATCCAAACATGCTGAGGTGGTTAACAAAGCGTACTTGACTTGATTTTATAAAATGATGCATTTTATTTATATGTGGTTAACAAAGCGTACTTTTTTTATTATGCCTGAAAGACATAAAATACAATAATAATATAATTTATTTTCAAAAAGTAAAACTAAAATATTTGTTGTATTCCTAGTAGAGATGACAAATAAACCGGTTTAGAACTGAAACTAGTATTGAAATTGGTTAGAAAAGAATACGTTAGGAATCAACTAACCCACAAGGTTGAAATCTGTTTGTAGCCGTATAGTTTGAAACCGGTTTCAATCCTGTCAAATCTGACCTAAACGCAGTTTTAGCTTTAGTTAAATCAACCCGACCTGGTTTGAGCCCATAACCAATTTATTGACCTATAGACCCCTTATGAAGTTTTTAATTATGAAAGAAATAAAATTCCACATATAAAAATAGAATAATAAAATTCAATCAACCAATCATACCCGATTTATTGCATAAGCTATTGGTAAAGTCTGGAAAAGGGCTGAGATGTAGGATAGAGACACGGTTCGTGTGAGACTGAATATAGCCATAGAAAAGGGGCTAAATTTGCAAATTAAGTTGCTCAATAGTAATAAGTGGAAATATCCGTTCAGTGTCACATATCCAACCAGCACCAGCTCGCCCCTGCTCCTCCGCTAAACGGCAGTTTCCGGCTGTTCAACCGGTAACTCTTTCTATTCACTCCTCATATAATATAATATTATTCACTGCTTATTCTGTTCTACTTTCTAATTATTTTGTCATTTATTATCCTTAGTGTTTTAGTTTTCTGTTTGTATCCAGTATATACCTAATATCTCAACTTATTTGTAATTTGGAAGAGAAACTGTTAAAAAATGGTGGTCATGAGTGTAGCGTAGTTGCAGGTTTTATTATAATCGTTACTGTTAGTTTTGTAAGTGTTACATTTCAATGTTTTTTGTAGACAATTGACTTCGAATTCATCAGTTTGTGTCATCTTTTTTGTCAGTGATTATGCTTAGGGTTTTATCTTTCTGTTTATGTGCCTTAACATTAGTGGTGTTTACGGGCCGGGTTGGGTCAGCGAACTGGCTGGTTTCACTGGTTTGGCGGCATAACGGTTTGGTATTGGTGGTTTGAGCCGATTTCTTATACATTTTTTATTAAAATCATATAGATGGTTTACCTTATAAAGGATTTAAAGTTAAACAGCAGGTTTCAACTTCCAATCCGAACTGAATTGTTAAACTGGAAAATCAGCAAATCTGAACCATGAATTGAACGGTTTGGATCTCAAACTGAGCAAACCAGCCAACTTGCTTTGGTTTGGGCGGTTCGGTCATTTCAATAGTTTAGGAATATAATATCAATTTTAATTAACAATTTGCTATAGAACTAAAAAATAATTACAAATCTGGCACATTGACCATAACTGTTATTGCAACCGACACATTTTCATGTTTCTAGTTAGCGTTTATAGTTTGCTTCCGGTACACCTCTTGACCAGACTTCTAAATCTTTTAATATTATCTTAGTGCAGATTCTTTTGGAGGTACAACAAGCATGAGGATCATAGGCTATAATTGCATACCCAAATCAAGTATGTTACTTGTGCACCATGAGATATCTTCCCTTATGTTTTGCATGCCAAAGTTATTGACTTCGAGTTATTACCAAAAGAGAAATAAGTATGTCACAAAACTGCAATGTTCTGTTGCTAGCAGACCATATGCCTCCAGTTCAGACTCTGTTCGTTCGAATAAAAAACAAGGAAAATCATCATCGTCGTCATCGTTATATGGTCGCGCAAGCTTATTAGAAATGAAAAACGAAAGAATTGCCAACCGAGCCCGTGTTTATGAGTTTTTAAGAAGTATTGGTATTGAACCAGATGAGCTTGATGGTTTAGAGCTTCCTGTAACCGTTGATGTTATGAAGGAGCGTGTCGATTTTCTTCACACGCTAGGGTTGACAATTGAAGATATAAATAACTATCCTCTTGTTCTTGGTTGTAGCGTCAAGAAAAACATGATCCCGGTTCTTGATTACTTGGGTAAATTAGGCGTTAAAAGATCAAATTTAACCGAGTTTTTAAGACGGTACCCTCAAGTTCTTCATGCTAGTGTTGTAGTAGACCTTGCACCAGTTGTTAAATATCTTGAGGGCATGGATATTAAACCAAACGACATTCCTCGAGTTCTTGAAAAGTATCCAGAAGTGTTAGGGTATAAACTTGAGGGTACAATGAGCACATCTGTGGCTTATCTAGTTGGAATTGGAGTTTCTAGACGAGAAATTGGCGGGATTTTAACAAGATATCCAGAAATTTTAGGAATGAGAGTTGGTAGAGTGATCAAACCATTCGTTGAATATCTTGGAAGTTTGGGAATCCCAACATTGGCTGTGGCTCGATTGATTGAAAAACGACCTCATATACTCGGGTTCGGGTTAGCAGATCAAATTAAACCAAATGTTAAGTTGTTAACTGAGTTTGGTGTCCGGGAAGCATCTATTTCCTCTGTTATTGCACAATATCCTGAAATTGCAGGGCTTGATCTTGGCCTGAGGCTACCGAAACAGCTAAATTTTCTTACATTCCTTGTTGATTTGAGCCGTGAAGAATTCGGGAAATGTATAGAGAAAATGCCACAGATCGTAAGTTTGAGTAGCACGGCGGTTGTGAAACATGTCGATTTTTTGAAAAGTTGCGGTTTTGTTGAGATACAAGTGAAGAAGATGGTTGTCGCGTGTCCACAATTGCTTGCTTTGAATATGGATATAATGAAATTAAATTTTGATTATTTTCAAGGTAAGATGGGACGCGAGTTGGACGAGTTAGTTGATTTCCCAGCTTTCTTTACTTACGGTTTGGAGTCGACTATAAGACCGAGGCATCAAATGGTTGCTAAAAAGGGACTTAAATGTTCTCTTGCTTGGCTTCTTAATTGTTCTGATGCTAAATTTGAGCAAAGGATGAGATATGACACAATAGATATTGATGAGATGGAAGACGAGTCTTCATTTGACATGAATACTTTGATGCAGCCTAGAAACAACGAATCAGATTCTGATTACGACGAAGATGAAGATAGCGATGAGGAGTATCTGTAGTGAACTTTAATTCGGCTGCCTCGATGGCACGGTATGTAGTATGTTTTACATTAAATATCTTAACTTGTGTTTGTCATGAATTAATTTTTCTTAATTAATCAGTGACAGTATGAGTGTATTTTGGAGTTGTTTAAGAATCAGATGATGTTGAATATAGGTATGCAAACCAAGTCTAATTATGAAAACCAACACTGAACATGTAGTGACCTCAGCCGAGCACGAACCTGGCTTTGAGAGAGCCAAAGCTCGTTCGAGCTCTATGTCTAAATCTCGAGCTCAGCCTGTGAGTAATTATTCAAATTTGACCTTGGCTTTGGCTCAACTCGTATCTTATTTATTAATTATGTAATTATTTTATTTATACACATACATAATTATATATATATATATATAGGGGGCGGTTATTCTACAAAGTAAAAGAAACGTGCGAAGGATGCGAAGGATCTTTGTACTTGATAATTACGTAATGATAATTACGTAATGTTTTTTATGTTCATGAAATCATTACGTAATTATCATTACGTAATTATCATGCACTTTGTACATGATAATTACGTAATGATAATTACGTAATGTTTTTGTATGATCATGAAGGCATTACGTAATTATCATTACGTAATTATCAAGTACAAAGTGATCCTTCGCATCCTTCGCACGTTTGTATTACTTTGTTCATGAACATAAAAAACATTAAGTAATTATCATTACGTAATTATCAAGTACAAAGATCCTTCGCACGTTTCTTTTACTTTGTAGAATAACCGCCCCCTATATATATATATATAATATATAATAATTTTTATTATGTAATTATATTTTAATATATTAAATTAAACTCTTATATTTACATTAATAATAGGCTTGTTTAAGTTCCAGAGCGGCAGAGCCTAGTCCAACCCGATATGTGAAGCTCAGGCTAGAGTTCGTTTATTAAATGAGCTCCAGTATAGGCTTAAACTCTTATAAGCTTGACTCTATTCTAACTTTGACGATCTGATCTTGAGTAGGTGAAACAGTTCGGCTCGTTTACGTTTCTGGTTGTGACGAGATGATGTTGGTGTTGTTGTTGGAAGTGACTTTATGAGTTATTACGGCCATCTAGAGATACACAATTAACTGAAGCCTAGAACCGTTCTCAGTAGCCCGATTCTACAAGTTCTAGTTAACCCTGCACTGCAGGTCCCTAAGCAGCCCTGCAATTTGAATAGGAAGGACCCATTAAAATGCATTATTATGTGTTTTTAAGGAACAATATGTTCTAATGTTTTATACATTTTATTTGTTTGGTATGTAATTTTTATTAATTTATATAACAAATATCATATTAACACATGTTCAAACCAGAAGTTGCTTGGAATAGAATTAATGCCAACGAGACTCCGTCCTGATTGCCAGGGCAATAGTGTTCTAAAGCGCAAAAGTGCAACGATTTTCACGCGAGGCATGAAGTATTTATAACCTATTTTATATTTCATTGGTTTCTAGCATCACATACTCAAATATTAGATATAAATAAGGTTTATATATGGTTTAAAATAACCATATGTAAACCTACAATGCTATATGTGTAACATCCCGGTGAACAAACCTTTCCACATACTAGAGGCATGCCTTACATGCGCCGCCTTTTGTACACCTTGATCTCACCCATTCAAAAGCAAACCACCTTGCGCATGAGTGCTTGCACCTAGGACTCGACCTTATTCAAACTGTTGATGTAAACATGTCTTAGCGACAGCAGCAGTGAGACTTAGATTAAATGTTTGAGCCTTTTAATAGTAATTCATTTTCATTATGAATCATATAAAGTATACATCACATAGGCTATGAATATCCATATACATTTTCCTATCCTACTGTAAACAAACCCTGTGCCCTTGAATAAACAATTAAGTTCCAATCACCATTTAGCAAAACTATTCCCTTTTCTGTGGCCACCCTAGCTGCAAAAAAAAAAAAAAAAAAACCCTGATAAACAAACATAGGAAGTTAATGAAGAGACATAGAAGGCGTCACAAGATGGGTGGGAACACTATTGGGTTGAAACAATTCATTTTTTAGTATGGTGCGGGTCGGGTTGAATCCCCGTCCATCATTTGAAAACCTATCAAATGAAGGCCCGTAAATCTTTAAATGAAAACATTTAGGAGATTATTTGCATTGAAAATAGAGACTGAACAACTTTCAACCCAATCGACATGTTCCTCGTATAGCTAAATTCCTGATTCGATCCGCTTAAGAGAAACCATAACCCAAATCAACCCATTTAAAAGTAAACAAGTCAAAATTTTCTGTCAATAAAGTGCAATAAATAAAAATAAAAATATTACCTTCCATGCATACATGGCAAAGAAAGCTACAGTGTCTGCGGACCAGACAACCGCAAAAGATTTCAAGAAAAAGGGGATTATAACATTCAGCAACGGGACAAGAAGAAACAGATAGTTGAGAGCTTCCTTTTCATTTTTCGAGCAGTCTCTTGCACGAAGGGAAGGAATAGCTGTAAACAATTTAACTTTTAATATCAAATCCTATAAAATTAAGATGTTTTTAGAGGTCGTAAAATGAGCAGGTCAGGCAGTTTGGGTTAGAGGTGGCAAAATGGACGGGATGGTAACTGGGATAAATAGGTGTTGAGAAAAGTAATTTTTTTAGGACAAAATAATAATAGATTTAAATAGAAAGGTATAGGATGTTGTATGAACTAAAAGTGGAACGAATTTTGACCCATTTAACCTGTTCCCTCTTTATTTATTTTCTTTTTTTACCCATTTGACCCGTTACAGATAAAACAAAACCTAAATCGAGTAATCGATCAATTAGTACTTAAATGGATCACTTTTACTACCTCTACGTTGGGTATGAGATCAAAACGCCCTCAGATCAAGATGTGTGGCTTTTAATACGAGTTAAGCCTGCTCTCGTTTTTGGTCTAATAATCTAATACGCACACACGAGTACACGACTTGTTCAGCCTGTTTCTCATTTAGCTACGTTACCCGGGGGATAAAAAAGACACGATATATAACGAAAGCAGAGCAGAGAGTGACACTTACTAAACATCCAGATTGACCACATCCCCATTAGTCTCCAAATATCAGGTTCATTCGATGGGAATATAAGGTTATAAGACAGAGCTCCACCCAACAACATTGAAGCATATGCTTGAACCTCAAAAACAGTGTATAATGTTGATCCAGGTACAGCTGGATTCTTTGAAGCTGTAGAAGCCCTGGGTGCAAATGTAGCAGCAGTTTTCTGCACCACCTGTTGACACAGATACGCGTAACCGTTCTATAAAGTACGTAAAATTAGGGGATATAAATTAACGTCATAGGTTGACTTGTCTAACCCGTTTAATGAACACCCCAACTCATTTGCAATACGACGTCTTTTAACCTCTTTATAGCTTTAGATAAACGGGTTACAAGAGTCGTGTTAAGATTACATGGTTTTAATAGTGTACCGGTTAACATTGACGTCTTTGTCACGATATATTTTGTAAACATATATTTCAAATTCTATACAAAATTAAATAAATAATAGGTTCTTTTAGGTTTACAAGAGTGACGAAGCTTGGAGATCGAATTGGCGGGGGCGGACTCATTTTTTTCTGATCGGTAGGAACCGGAAGATCAAATCGGTGGGGCTGGACTCAAATCATATAAAAATTACCTATAAAAATCGTAAAATTCCACCACTGCGCCAAAAAAACGCCCAATTACAAGTCATTTGTTAAATTAGCTCTATGGCTTGGGCTCAAGCTCGTTTAAGCCCGTCTCGATTAAAGATTTAAAGCTTTTATCGATTCGATATCAAGTAACTCACAATCGGCTAGTAAAATTAGGTTTTGGTGTTTATTACTACCTTTTTTAGGTCTTTATCGATCGCTGAACCACTGGAAGATGGTCCTCCGATTGAGCTAGTGTTGGTCACATTAACTGATTCCTCTTTTCTGTCCTCTTCTTCAACCGTTTTCGTATCTAATTCATTCGAAGATGAACGAATATCGAACCTTTTAGTACGAAATCGAGGAGTTAATCTATGTATTGAAGGATTAATCGAGAAGAAATTTGTAATCGGAGGTTTGCAGATGGACGTGGGAAGTAAAGTGTTCATGTTATTCGATGGAAGGAGGAGAGGTTAGAGTTTGAAAGGTTTATATAATAATCAAACGACGTCGCATTGGAGGAAGAAGGGGAGGTGTGACTGTAAACTGTTGAGCGGAGGAGGGAAGGGGAGGGAGGAGATAAGGAAGGGTTGGAGGAAGATTTTTTTATAGACTGAATTACAAGTTTTGTCCTTTAACTTTATACCCGATTGTAAAGAATGTCCTTTAACTTTAAAATTGATTGGTTTTGTCCTTTATGTTCCAAATCTTACATGATTTGTCCTTTAATCCTAACCCAGTTAGATTTTAACGTTATTATGAGGGTAAATTCGTCTTTTTACTCTTTTAGGGACTATTTATGTTGTTAACTTAAAAATTTGGACCAAAATGATAACATGTTTATAAAATGTTTCTTAAAAAAAGTTTATAAAATAAAAAAAAATTCTGCTCATCTCATTCACCTCTCTCTATCTCTAACCCTCTCTCTACATTCACCATCTTCTCCAACATCATCCTTACCTCGACCACCGGCAACCACCTCCATCACCGTCATCAGCACCGTCACCATCTTCCTTCACCTCGAAACCTTAACCCCACATCAAACCCACCACTGTTAACCACGAAACCACCGTCGTCTTCTCCACAGCAAACCCACCACTGGGACGGTGACGTTTTGGAGGAAAGGTTGTATTTAGTGTTCACAGGGACGGTGACGTTTTGGATGAAGCCAAAATCTGAGGCGTCTGAGCTTAAATCAAGATCTGAGGCGTCTGAGCTTAAATCAAGAACCTTTTTCCAGTTGCACCTGAGCTTAAATCCCTCCAAGAAATTTCTATTTCAAGATCGATAACTGATTCAGATCTGACAAACAGGTTAGGTGGATCTGATTCAACGGTGGTGGTGCTTCAACGACGGAGAGATCTCTGATTGTGAGGTCGGCGATGGTCTGAGGTCATCCGATTGTGATGGAGGTCCGATGGAGGGGAAAGGGGGTGGTGGTGGTGGTCGGTTAACACCCACCAACGGTGAAACCCTCATTCCAGCGACAACATCAACGCCGGTGATATGACTTGTCACCCCCACACCTTACTCTCCGACCGACTAGACGACTGGGATGGAGGCGGTGGTTCTGATTCACGATGGTAGATGTCGGAGTTCACTTAGAGTTCAAGTGGTTGCTGTTGAGTTCAGGTGGGTGGTGGTGGTGGTGATGTACAGACTTTAGAGAGAGGGGGAGAGTGTTGAGAGAGGGGTTGGAGGTTTGGTGGTGGTGGTGATGTACAGACTTTGGATGATGATGTTGATGATAATGGTGGTGGTGGGGTTTCTGTAAAGACTAAAGAGAGAAGGAGAGTGAAAGGAGAGAGTGAGAAAGAGTGTTTTATCATTTTTATCCAAAATTTTAAGTTAATTACATAAATAGCCCCTAAAAGAGTAGAAAGACGATTTTACCCTCACAATTCAATTAAAATCTAACTGGGTTAGTGTCAAAGGACGTAACGTGCAAGATTTTGGAACATAAAGGACAAAACCAATCAATTTTGAAGTTAAAGGACATTCTTTGAAATCTGGTATAAAGTTAAAGGACAAAACTTGTAATTCAGTCTTTTTTATAATTTGAAAGGTCTGATGATAAAACGACGACGTATTATTAATTTAAGGACGGAGCCCTTGCGGTTTTGGATGGTTGATGAAAGTTGCCTCTTAAAAAACAAACTAGTAAATATATTACTGCTATGCATCAGCGGAGTTTCGGTTGGTATCGGTTTGGGCTGACAAAATATAGCGACCGAAAAAAATTATGCTAAAATAATATGTCACGTGTTTTACGTCGATCAAAAACCATAAAAATATATTTACTTCAGACAGTATCGTTGTGCGGCGTTGAACCGTTACAATTGGTCCCTATCAATTTTTCTCGGTATAAATCAATGATCCAAGACTCTTCCTATGTCTGTACACAAGAATCTGATTAATCTTTTTTTTCTATATATATAATTAAGAGTTGATGATATATACAGAAGAAAATTGTAAGTCGATCATAGGGCTGGAATACGCTCATATAGTTCGAAATGGACTAGGCTGTGAATGCATATACATATTAACTTATACAAAGAACCCAAAAGGCTTGACAAATTCAAGTCGACAAATTTAAGAACTCAAACCGACTCTTTATAGGTACCAAAATCATTCCTCGGCACTCAAAATCGACAAATTTTGAGGCGATTCAACTTAATCATGAATTATTTGTTAACACCTTGACTTGTCGGTATCCCTATTAATCTTTGAGACTGCACACAATGATCAAAATGTTATTTTACATACAATAAAGCGTCACTCGTGCTTCATCATATCATCATAGCCCAAGTCGTCTTTAGAGTTATAAGGGCGCCTTGTACCCATTGAAATGTCAGTCTGACTTTGTACGTTGGCACTCCGGTCTCTCTCACCGTTTCCAAAGTTGCAAAAGCTATTAAAAAGGGTGGATAAGTCATTTCAAATAAAGAATAAGAAAACAGAAAATGAACTAAATACTAGAGGTGTAAACGAGCCGAGCCGAGCCGCTTCTGAGCTACTAGAGACCGTCTTCGATAAAAGTTCGAATCGATTCAAGCATAAACCCTTAACCCTAAGTTGCAGCTCATTTAGACCTGGAGGCCGAGCTAGAATAGGTTTGTTAAAGCTTAATGAACATAAATGTAAAAATATTTATTTAATTTAATATAATAAAGATATAATTACATAATAAACAGTATTTACGTCAATAATTATTATAAAAGATAACTAAGTGAGACTTGACAAGCTTGGGCTCGGCTTGGCTCTTTACATCCTTACCCAAAAAAAAAAAAAAACTTGCCTTGTGATTTATTAGAAGGCTAGTCGGCGTTAGTATACTCAAGCAGCATGTGTGGTGACCTGTATATTTTCACCAATGTCCAGTACAAAACCTCCTCGACTACCAGCTCCCCTTCGGCTCTAGCAGCATATATATCCTCACAAATGGCGATTAACCTATGCACAAAATACAAGTTTTAAGAGCATATACATACGGAAGAAAATATAAAGTATTTCACGTAGATACTGCTCATTCTTACAACTTGCAATATCAATAAGATTATAGATTTCCATGAATGTTTCAAACTGTTGTTAAGAGGCTTAGAGCTTACTTTCATCCCATTTACCTAAAAAAACTGGTTGATTTCAACATAGAAGTGAAAATTTTGACCGGTGATTTATATGAAACTAAATATGAAACTAGTCAAATGAGCCAAAAGTCACACAAAGTGTAGTTAGTTGTAATCATATAAAATACATTAATTATTATTTTTTTAAACGCAGAAGAAACTGTTGGCTAGTCAACCCGATTTGACCCATCCTATTTTGATCTGTATTGAGAAACACTCGTTTTGACTTGTTATCCAACCTAATGACCCACACATTTCCCACTCCTTTTTAGGACTAGTATGAATTTGTTTACTACTAAGCTGTACCTGTCACAAGCTGGAAGGTTTTCGTATGGAATTCTCATCCTCAAGTCAGAGCATTGAAGCCTTATGAACCGCCCGACGGCTAACACAAAGGTAATGTAGAGACCCCATATACTTGATTTGCTAAGTGTCTCACCAAGAAGACCCTCTTATAATGGAAGAAATAAAACATCATCAATAATTGTTCTTTATGGATTAATTCCATATATATCCTTCTAAAAGTTCAAAATCACATCCTTCTACATTTTATAGTATCATATTTGCCATTTCGAAACGCTGAAAGTATCATATTTACCCACTCTTTAGGAAATAAAATAAAATCAATTACTTGTAAGAGTGATTTATTGAATAAACAAACAGGAAAATAAAATTGGCACCGTTATTGCTCTCTTCATTTATTTAGTCTTTTTAAGAAGTAATATATTCAGTATAGAATGCGTAAATATGATATTTTCACTATTTTAAAAAATGAATAAATGATCTTATACAGTTTAGAAGGATGTATATGAAATTTTGAGCTTAAATATACATACACCCATACATAAATCAGCCCTTGTTTTTGTAGACTCATAAATGTTACTATGCATCCATTTCAAGTAAGACTTACGTGGCGTTTCCTCTGAAACAACGATGGCCCTAGGGCCCATCAAATCTCCACATACTTTTGAATCCAACCAACTAATATCATAAAAGGACCACCATTCAGAATTATTCTCACGGTTAAGGAGAAGCTTTGCGTCCACGCCAGCTTCCTGTAAAATAGTAACATTAGGCATTCCTAACAATATATTCCTCTTATGTATTTATGTACAGTTAGATGTGGGTCACTTCCATTCCAAGTATATGGCAATGTTCAAAAATTATAGGTGGTTCTGATAACTAGGTGGGAAATTTCGATCCATTACTTATGAATAGGGCGATTCAAGTGATGTTAGAACCACATAAAAAATTTAGAAGGAAATAGGATAGATGAATCACACATGTGGGAAATCGTCTAAAGTTATTTTTTTATGCATAAAACCTCATAAATCATTTATTCAAAACATTAGTTCATAAACAAAATGATATCTTTTGTAACCATATTGACACATTAACTATTTATATCCCGTTTGAGCCAAACTTGTTTTTACACGTTACGCCACCCACAACCCATCTGATCCTCCCATTTTGTTGTCTTAAGAGATGAACCTCAAATCATTGTACTAAAAAACAAAATAAATATTGAAATAATGCATTTTATAATCATATTTGACACACTGTTTATTTTTTATATACAATTTGGAGAAAAAGCAGGTCGACCCAACCCAACCTCATTCAAATGATAATAAAATTACCCTCTTTGACCCAACCCCGTTATGACCCATTTTTCACCTTTACCTATCAAATATCATACTCATATTGGCAAGACTAAAATGCTTTTGATGGAAATGCACCCAGGACCCATCCAACAATGTCTGTGAACGTGTGTGTATGTGTGTTTGTCTGTGTGTGTGTGTGAGAGAGAGAGAGTAGATACAGAAGAGGGCAAGAGGCATATACCTTTTGGTCAAAGAGTCTGACATCCCCAGAACCAGTGACCCGAAAATACCTAGGATACGTGTTATTTATCCTAAAGCTGTTACTGGAACCATTAAGAACCTGCTCAAGTTCAGATGGATCAGGAAGATCTGACCGTTGAACATTTTGTTCATATTTTACAACTTCTTTATTCTTAGGTCTGTCTCGTGTGAGTACCCAGGAAAATTTCATATCCATTTGCATATCATCGAGAGACTGAATAAATGTAGTTTGAATGGCATCAGGAACAACCCACCAACTAATAGCATCAGCGTGGCAGCATATCATTTGAATATCATCGACATTATAAGAATCAAGATAATTATTGGGATCAAGATTAGCATATGACTTCAACACATTCCATGGTGTAATTGCACAAAGTGTTGTCTCGTATAACATTAACCGTCCACCGTTTGTCTTTATGTGAAACTGAACACTGGCATCATTAATAGGGTTTGCTATGTTAGTTGGGTTACCACTACTATACATCTGCAAGGGAAAAACCACAAGTTTGCACCAATTAGAAAATCTGTCTTGAGCAAATCATAATGAAATTCTTCAAAGGCGAGTGGGTCAAAACAAACTTTCCCTTTTTTAATGAGTTAAACCAATTGACAGATTTTAAAAACCTATAAGCCATCATATAGGCCTTGAAAGAATTCTTTTATAGCAATTTACTATTGTAATCATAATTAAAGCATTAGCTATTGACCAAAAAGCATTTGCAGGTCAACCCGTCCATTTCGATCCTTATTAAAAGATGACATGTTACCCATCATGTCCATCTTGCTAGTTCCACCTCTAGCTTTAAGCGAAATTCTTTACAGAGTGGGCCTCTCACCTTTTAAGTTTTAACATAATTGACAGTATAAATAAAGCACTTGATACCATGGGCCTTTTACATGGTTTTAGAGGTACCAACAACATATAACATAAAGAATAAACTAGCTTCTATGTTGTTTCATGCTACTATAGGGGCTCTGTTCTCTAACCTATTAGGGTGCTCTTAATGCATGACAGTAGAGGTGGCGAGATTGGGGTGTGTGGGTTTGGGGGGGGGGGGGGGGGGGTTCAATCGGTTGGGTAATGTGTCAAAGTGGAAGAATTCAGTTTGTCAATTTTTAATGTTATTTGCTAACTATGATTACAAAAACAATATACGGCAATAATCCAAATCTTTATAACAAAACAATATGGAAGGTTGTAAGCACTACATATTTAGGGTGACTTTCAACTCATTAGCTACGTTCTACTTTTAGCTAAATTTTAATTTGACTGAGATGAGACTTGAGGGAGCAATATTGAAATATCTTACAAGCATGGGAGCCCAAATGACGCAGATTAATATAAAGAATAAGCATATGCCATTGCAAAATTTGGTAACTTTCCTCTGCTTCTGTCCTTGTCTATGACCAGCCCTGTTTACGAGTGCATCAGATTTGACAAGGTACAAACTTGCATTTATGTCTTCCAACTATAAGCGCAAAGTTTCAGATATCAGTTTCTGGACACAACACTCATCCATGTAAGCTGTACATTACAATATCCTTCTAGTCGTCATCCGATTTAGTATTTATAATTTGTTTGGGAATTACAAGTTTTTTAGTAAGCCAACACTGGTAAGTATAACGTAAAACATAACAACCATATATGGACATAAAAGTACTTATATAATTGCCCAACTGGGGCAAAAAGGAATGTATATAGACAACAAGAACCCTTCAATTACCAAAGTTGGCCTACAAAAAACTTGAGTATCAAAACTAAGACAAATAAAAAGTTATACAATGGACCACCATCAAAAGTATATTACTATTTTATGACATTTACTCTTTCTAGATATATGGTAACGTGTAGGTAGATATGTGAGCATACTAACCTTTAGCCAGTCATACATCGTCAAAGATGTGGTGGTGCATGACCAATCAAGAACACATCTTAATTCATATAGAAACGGTAGTGAACGGTAGAGTCGGTAACCCAAGTAATTTATTCTAGAAATACTGCTAGTCAGAAATTGCCTATACAGACTGCTTTTATGCGGGACCCCTGATTTTATTTGTATTGCTTGCAAGGCCAGAGATATTGCTTTAGTAATATATATAGCACGGAGTGCTAAACCTGCTGCATTGTGCTGTGAAGGGTCCAAACTCCAAGCATACTCGGTGACAAAGTATGTGAAAATTACTAAATGAAAAATAAAAAAGATGACTTTCCCAGTGGCAAATGAACATAAGTATATAACACGATCAAGCACAATCAAGAAGAAGATAACCTGCAAAAAGACGATGCAACTTAAATGAGCTTTAACTTCTACCTTGAAAAATATTATAGTTGGTAGAGGTCACGAAATTGGCAGGTGGAAATGGTTGAGTAATGGTTCCAAACGGGTGTGGCCAGCCACCAACACGCTTGTCTTTTTTAGAAGTTTGCAAATAACTAATGTATTAAATATGATTGGAAACTCGTTGTTACAAAAATTAGAGATTTCTGCCTAACATACGGATGTACTTTACATCTTTATCCTGTTTTAGTCACTGTACTCGTTTGTACTTTTGAATAACAAAAAGATGGATTTTTGTCCGGTTAGGGTCATTATGTGGATTTTTTGTACCATTTGGGTCTCTATGGGTCATCATTAGATACCCTATAATGACCCAAAGGAGACAAAACCATCTTTTTTTACTCAAATATACAAAAAGATACAAGGCTATAATATGGAGAAAAGGTGGAAGTACATTTTTAAGTGGAAAATCATAAAAAAAAATATAAATACTTTTAAATATATGGTGACTTTTGACCCAGTTTATGTAAAAAGGTTGAAAAAATGCCACCTCTGAAAGTTGGTAACGAAATATGAAATAAAACTTGCCATCAAGATGAACACAAACTCCTTTGGAAACTGATCTTCCAGCTGATAAACATCTAGAAAATCATTTTTGTTCTTTATAACAGATTGATAGAAGATGGCGACCAAAAAGAAAACCGCCAAATCAGCACCAAATATGTACGCATATAAATCAATTTCTCTTTTCCCTCCCCCTATTACTGAGATAATAGAATAAGGAAAATTTATTTGGTTTGAATAACCCAAGTCCTGAGCTTCTCTTATCTCTTTAGCCACATCAGCAGCAGGAGTCAAAGACTTGTACCTTTCTCCTAACATACATTCCTCCTTTAAGGATGCATATGTTACTTCAACAACAGCTAATGCCACATTTGGACTATCTTTACTCTTTTCAATGCTACGAACTTGGACACTACTCGCACAAGGACATGTGGCAGGATCTGATTCGTTACATCTTGAATTATGAACAAATCTAAGCAGTTCGTTTATTCCAGATTCAATTCTTACTGGTTGAATCCCGCATTCTGGCCATGAATGAACATCTAATGATAACTGTATAAAATACGGGGGTGATTCTGCTGCTTGTGTTAGAGAATTCCAGTATCTAACACAGTTTCCAATGATCAGTTTGGTAATATTTTTTGCAAGGTAAAGAAATTTTTGTGTAGTTTCACTCCAACCTGAACTCATAAGATTCTCTGTAGTATTGACGACTTTGCCCCTGAGAGTGGGGAATTCAGTTGAGAAAATCCATTCACTGTCTTTAGCGGTTATGGAGCTCTGAATGAGGGTAAATAGGTAAACTAGAAAAAGTGGTAATAAACTAACTACAAATGGAGAGGTTATTCTTTGCGTAGGAAATCCCCATTTTGGAAGAGAAACCGATTCGATAGTGATGCCACAGTGTTGAATAATGATTTGATACACATACTGAATCAATATATAAAACTCTGTATAGATTAGCATCACAACCCAAAAGATATAGTTAGGCCCTGTGTTGACACAAAGAGCATATAAGAAGAGGGCTGCAAGATACACCATAGAAAGGAGGCTAAAGTTCCAAAGAAAGACGAGAATAAAACAAAAGTAGCAGACAACATCGTTGTTTGATTGCATCTGGTTCCATATATGTTGAAAGATTATCCCACAACTTGCTGAATCAGAATTAGTTCTACTTCTTTCAGACTGCATAGAAGATGAACGGTACGAACCCATGTGAAATTGACTTGCGTTTTGGCTTAGTGTCTCACTATGTTTATCAGCTGCTGCAAATGATGTGGGTTCGTCTAAATCTGAATCCAAATCTAAATCTTGAGGGATATTTAAGTAACTTGCTATGTTGGAAACTGCCTGATTGCCGATTGATTGTACTTGAGAAACACCATCACCTATCAATTGTACAGCAGAAATCAAAGTACTTTCTTTCATATGCCTTTTTCCTTCAAATTCAGTTACTTCAAGAAGATTTGAGTTTTCTCGAGACTCAAATGCTTGTAAACTTTCAGCTCCATGAAACTCAAAAGGTAAAACCAAATCCATATTAATATCCGACTCTTGCTTCTGAAACACAACTTCTTTGTGAGTGACATAATCGGTATTTAGAGAGATAGCACGCCTTCTTCCTAAGCCTTCACCACGAGGTGAGACATCACAACCATGTGTGTGTGCGTGTGGACATGCGTGCACATGTGCATGATCATGAGCAGAACATGTGTGAAGCTGAATTTGTAAATTAAGCATTTCAGACTTCATTTTCTCGACTTGCATATTACGTTGGCGTTTTTTCTCTTCATCTTCACGAATATGTTGTAATTGTTCGGTTTTCCATGCTGCTATTTTCTCTTGTTCACGAACAATAGCACCGATTTGTTCAGCTTCAAGATATTGGAATACATAATTAAGCTCGGGGGAAGAAAACATGTATGACTGTAATGATACAAGAATAAAGATGATAATCTCAACCAAAGCAGACCTTGAGGTAATCCGAAATCCATAATCATACTTATAAAATCCAATAACCTTATAAACATAATCAATTGTCTCACATTTCCCATCGTTAAAAGCACCCACAAACGGCGATTGATAGGCAAGAGAGAGAACAATAACCACAAAGTTGTAAATCCGTAACCACTTAAAGATTTTGTTCTTTTTCTTTAGGATTGTAAGTCTCAATCGGAAAAGACTTAGGGCAAACGCAAGATATCCAAGGTGTAAAATATCGTATTCGAGAGTTCCCGTGATTAAAATTAGAGCAAGCACGAGATCCAAGAGATGACAGTAACAATATAGTCTTAAGTAGTCAAGAATAGTCCAGATGGTTTTGGTATCAAGAGAGAGATCTCGCCAAACGAAGGAGTTTTTGCGTCGAGATATCATTTGGCGGTATGTATATGATCCTGAGAAACTACAAAACCGATCAGCTCGAAACTTGAAACAGGAAAACATGAAGACTACAAAATAACTTATCAGAACTCTTGAATCATCAACAGTAAGTCCTACACAAAAGAGGAAAGTGAACAAATAAATAAAACAAGGTAATACTGTAAATTATCATTACCTTACACATTAAGGGATGGCAAAAAAGGAAACAATAAACATAAAGAAAAACGCCCTCTAACCATGGAAAGAATGGTCCCTTCCATTCCATCAAACAAAGCAATAAACTTTTTTGCTCACTCCATTCATTCATTGATCCCATCATGCCAAAAGCTACCTAAAGGTATCAAGAGGACAGTACCTAGCCAGCAGCTGCGGCAGTAGTTGAAATGTAATTCTGAAATGCGCCAGCAATCATGGCAATGTAAGGCAGGATCAGTTGGAGTAACTCCACTTAAATTCTCTTCAGTCTTCCAGATGGCAAAATATTCGAGTAAAAGAACACTAGCAAACAATACAACAAATAAAGACCATGATCTTTTCATTAGCTTCCGGTTTAGAAGAACACAGACAGCAAGTGATGCAATATACAGCAATGATATTGCATTGAGCAGAGCAAAGCTTGCAAGAAGCAATGCAATCATGTTAATCTCAAGACCAAAAAGTATGAACATATTCTCCATCCAAAACTTTAAAAATATTTTTAAAGAAGTCTTTTGCATTTCAAATCTCTCTTTTCTTAATGATTGAACTTGCTTCTTCTTCCATTTATGATTCTCATTAACCTGTCCCCAGAAATATCCAAGCACGTCTCTTCTATTGCTAGTTTGAGCTACTTCCACTACAACACATATATGTAAAATCTCATGGTTAATGCAAACACATAGAAATAAGTAAAACCGTATATTTGAGTAATTGTAATTGTTTGTGAATGATTAATGATAATTACAACGGGGCTCTATATATAGAGCTGATAATTACAATAATAAACCCTCTAGAATAATACATGTAAAATACGAGTTCTAATATTGTCTAACAAAAGAAATACATGAATATGTGATGCCTATTAAGTATGCAGAAAACTCCACACTCGTATGAATAAGTAAAGATAATAGCAAGGATCTTGGGGGAAAAAGTCACGCAAAAGAGTAGATGTTACACAAGCCAAATTCTCTAAACCTAGAAGTACAAAGGTTTAGACTATTTGTCCACACACTTAAGTGTACAGTTATAATTGGGAAAATGTCATAGATAGCATTTACTCTTGCCAGATGTCCATTTTGGTAATTATAACCTTTTTCTCCTATTTAGTAACTATAAGCTATGGAATAGCATAATTTGGTACTTGAAGTTGTTCTGTCTCTATGTGGGGCTAGAATATACAGCTATTCTGTGACCATAGTTGTTAATGGCGAATAGCGACAAGCTACCGATACGCTACATAGCAATAGCGATGAAATAGCGGGCGCTATTTCATGTTTAGCGATACACTAGAAGAACTTTTTAGAAATGTTGTATATGTATATTTTACCAAAAAAAGAAAAAAATACTAAAAATAGAAAAATCTCGCTATTTCCTCGCTATTTGTCGCTATCAACCATATAGCGACGCATGAGCGCTACGCTACGCTATATAATTCTACACCTTAAAAATGTGTAGATTCGATTAATTTGTTTAAGTGTTCTATACATTAATTTGTTTATGTGTTCAAATGTCATACCCCGTTGACCTTCCAATTCTTGGTTGTTTTCTGGCCATGAGCTGCTGCTTCTTAATCCAAACTTCTTAACAGGTGAAAGAATATTATCCCCATTTGGAGTTACAACGGGTAACACGTCTTCTTGAGAGAAAAACAATGCGCAAGGTTCTTCCCATTGACCAACACCCAAAAGCCAACTAGGCATCTTTTCTAACCAATGAAAAACATTATATTGCAGGGTACATGCAGCAATCACTAGTAATTTAGCCCTTAATCCTGCTTCTAAACCCCAAGCCCCGGGTTCATACACCTTTAAACCTAGAAAACTAGACAGTTTATAGTGTTTCTGTCCAGGAAACATCTCAAATTGTCTTCCGCATAATTGGAATAAATATTCTGATGTGGCGACGAATCCTGAGTAAGCTATAAATGATTTTGATGGGACCCGCGAAGCTTTAGGTAAAATCGAGCAGAAAACAGTACCCAGAAGATAAAGCAGACCGAAAAAACTTATTGGAGATATTGATGCATAAAACGTAGCAAAAAACAAGATCTTTTGACTATGCCATATCAAAAGCCGTCTAATAAATCGCTCACTCCAAATTGCATCCTATTTGTGTCTTCCAAATTAGGGTACCTGTTTTGTCTCCTTTCATAGCTGTAAAGTTGCATTGCAATTGTTATTGCTAAGGATTCTGAAATGTTTTGGAATACTGTTGCTTCTGGATTGTATCCTAAGTATGTATGAAGATCGACTTTTGTTGATATCCATCCCTCGAAACTTTGGAATATGCATAAAATGTAGATGAGAATGAACATCACGATTGAGTATGCTTTTAGTGGGAACCACAGACATTTTCTAGATTTTTCAACAAGTTGTCTACCTGTAATCCAGAAAAGAAGAAGAAAAAGGTACCCGAATGACTTGTAATTTGGTCTTGTCATGTAGACCGTGATAAGTATTGTTATAAATGCGATGCAAGTGCCAGATGACCGGTACAGTGATAGAAATTTCTGCCCTATTGCACTGAGATATAATGCCACTTTACTCTCTGTAAAAATGAAAATGCAATTATGAAAAAAGTTGCATAATAGAAAATGAAATGTATTACTCTTTACTGATAAAAGCAAGTACATTTTCCTTAATAATTTAGGTGGCTTTTCGTTTGTTGTAAATGGATTTGGAATTGGTTGAGCAGAGAGATTGTACAGTTGTTTTAAAAAATTGTTTCTTTTTATAAGATGGGATTGAATTGGAAGTGGAACTATTTTGTTCAAAATGTGTACCTTGGGAGGGATTATCATTGTTGGCTGTAGTGTTTTCACAGGCATAAACAGATAATAAAACTGATTTGTTTAAACCAGCTTTCAAAATGCTAAATCCAACAGGTGGCCAAGGTGTGTGCTGCATAATTGCTGAGAAAGAAAACAGAAGTTTGTGACCATGTTTCTGAATTGCACAAAAACATGCAAGCAAAGCTATTTCCAAAAAATCCCAGAAGCTATCGCATTCAATGAGACCTGCATAAATTTGGATATAGATCTTATTAGCATGATAAAATAAACCAAGGAAAAAGAGTGGCAAAACTCTCATGAATTAGTTTTTTTTATTGAAGTTTAAAAGTCAAGTGTCAGTCTCTCTCTGTCTCTAAGAACGGGGTGCTTACATGTTTGTTTCCAAATTGATTATTAATTTATTACAACTTGAAAAAACAGACTATTGGTTGATTAAAGTTACAGATAGTTAATTGTATATTTGTGCCATTAATCAGCTTTCTTATAGCTTCTCCTTGCCTGCTTCTCCAAGTTTGATTATTCTAACACTAATTAGGTCGAAAATTATATACATTATGAAGAACACTTAAAACTAATTCTTATGACTTGAAATCACTATCATTTTAAACTCAAATCCACACGCCCATTAAGTCTATAGTTATGTGCTATTAATAACTTTCTTTAAAAATTAAGTTGATTTAAAAGTCTCTGGATAGGATATTTAACCAGAAATATTACTGAATTATTTCATAGTGAACCAATTTGTATCTAATATATTTTTGTTGAACAGGGTTTAGAAGAGTCACATTTATAGGCTAGATAATGCTTGGGTCCCCGGTGTTACAATTAGACTTGGGCTCCAAGTCAACAAAATCAAGGAGTCCTAGTATAATAGTAACCATAAATTAATAACACCAAAATAATAGTCTAAATATTAGAAATAGACAATACCTAATTGAGATAAAATTTCCGAACTTATAGTCTCCCTTTTCTTCAAGGCTACAGAGACCATATCTATCTGAAGAGTGTATAAGATTGCGAAATGAATCTCACACAGAAGAAGCAACGCCCCTTGCACTCTCGTGTTGATGCGGTGGCTCAATAAATACAGAAAAAAGAATACCACTGAAGCACAGATGAATATTAGCACTTATAAAGCTAGTTCCATAATTAGATTAAATACAAACTAAATGATATAATAAAAAAGAAACTTACTATATACAGCATGGATGAAACCAGGCTTCATCGCAATGAGAAATATTTGTACCACCATTAGAGCTCGATTACATTTGTGCAGTATCCAAGCGATTGTCGCTACAATCAGCACTTTTGTTTCTTCATTAGCTGTAATTAAAAAGAAATAGAAGACAAGTGTATGCTTAGAGTGAGAATACTATCTGATCAAGTGTAAATTTTCACATCCAGCAAGAAATGAGAAATAATTGATGACAAAAGTAAGTATAAATATATGGTGCATAACAGTTCAAATAAATTGGCGTAAACATACTGCAATAATATGCTCATTTAGCACCAAAATGGTGTTAATGTTTGGTGCATACATTATATGGGTAACAGGACAATATAAATTCGGCAAATTCAACGTAGAAGTATGGTTATTGGTAGAGTGGCAGGTCGGGCGGGATGGGTGACAGGTCAATATGGATTCCGGTTAATAAGTATAATTTGCAAAGCAGTTAAGAAGGGACAGGACATTGACTTTTTTTTACCCATTTTGTAAAGTTTTGTATCAATAATTGATGTGGCAAGTATGACTAAAAAACTATATGCTTACAATAATTAACGAATAGCAAAATGTAAGTGTCTACTCACCTGTCGGAGTCAGGTCTCCATTGGATGTATGGTGGACCTCATCAGAGATGTAAAGGAAAACAGAGTTGTTCACAAGATTAACAAGTGCAACCAAAATTCCAAGAGAGAACTGAGCAAGGATAAAGAAACCAGGAAAAGGATAATGCCACAACCCAACCATTTCCCAGACCTCTGTGTCCTGCTTATGCAATTTAGATAAAATAAAGTATAGATTAATGGAATAAAGTTAACAAAACAAGGGAGTGAAACAGAAAACCTTAGGTTGCAAAATGGGTGGGTCATGCGGGTTGGCTAATCGGTCAAAATGTGTGATTTTATGAGCTGGCCGAAATGGGTCAGCTTGGCTCGGGTTGTTGGCCCGCCAACACCTTTGTTGGTCATTTTTAAAAATATGTAAATAATGCTTTATATATGATTACAGCAATAATGTTGTTAAAATGATTTGATAACCTTTGAACAAAACAATTTAGAGCATTCTCATCCAAGGCTCTTATCACCATCTATATAACTTAACAAAAAACAGTTAAACACCTTTTTCTCTTAACTTCTTTTTATTTTTTAAAACATTTCATATCCGACTCTCTATCTCTATCTTACTAACAAACACTTATTTTATTGTTTTTTCTTGGTTTTATACACTCGCAAAATATATAGATTGA
The DNA here is from genome assembly GCA_030844895.1 of Ambrosia x helenae. Lineage (NCBI taxonomy): Eukaryota > Viridiplantae > Streptophyta > Magnoliopsida > Asterales > Asteraceae > Ambrosia > Ambrosia x helenae. The sequence continues at coordinate 16,522 of JAUTDX010002373.1, read as the reverse complement.
TGAACAGTAAGCCTCTAAATACAGAGGGTCACTTTAGTTTTCTATAAAATTTTCTCTATTATAGAGGCTCCAATGCGGTGAGTTTTAGTTGTTCTCTATATTTATATGGAAAGTAGTATTTAGAGGCTCCAATGGGAATTCTCTTAGGACACCGTAAGCATATGAATAATTATAGTAGGTGACTTCTGGCACATTCAAGTTGTTCAACCCAATTCACCTGTTTATTTTCTTACTCATTTTTAGAACCCACCCCTGCATATCCATTATCAATAATATCCATCCCAGATTGACCCATTTAAATGTAAACAAGTTGAATGAATTAAAATTACCTTTCCAAGTTTCCCGTTCAGGTATGAAAAAGCTATATTGAAAGTATATGTACAGACAGCCCACAAGAGAATAAAGACAAGAAGCATCCCATTTAGCCGGTGCAAATGAAACAAAGATGGGAATGCAAATATAATGTAGCCAACATATCCAAGCAATCCAAACGCGCACACACTTGCAAAATAGAAGCTCCATAAAGAAAGAGCAACCAAGGACACCTGTGAATTTCATCACTGAAAAGTTCAAAATAAATCAAAAGATAATTGGCATGCTCAACATAACCTGAAATTAAAATATTAGTAAGTAAAGTAGCTCAAGGAAGCAAAAAAATCATGGGATATATGTTACAGTTACAATATACAAAAATTCATCACCAAAAAGAGCAAAACAATGACACTTGTCGATTTCATCCCTTAAAAGTAAGAGTAAACTGCACGGATGGTCCCTGTGGTTTCTCAAAATTTAAAGTATGCTCCTCAGCTTTTTAAAATTACCCCAATGGGATCTGTGGTGTGGATTTTAATGCATTAGTGGTCCCGGACTTGGACGGAGGTTAAGTTTTTTAGTTAAGTCCATGTAAAATTACTAAATTACCCTCTTTAAAAAAATATTATATAATCCCTATCTCTATATCTCAGTCTCTCTCAACCACCAACCACCATCATCTTCCCCCAACCACCTCACCACAACTGCTCCCCACCACATCCCCCTTCTCTCTTGCAGCTCTTCTTTTTCTCTCACTTACTCCTTCGACGTTCCTAGCAATTCAATCCAATTCAATCCATAACCAACCACCAAAACAATGGGGGAATAAGATCGCACGGACAACAGAAGCTTCATCGACAGAATATTATCTCCACGACCTACCTTCATCATATAATCTAGTACTTAAAGAGGTGTTGGGACGAGCTTCGTTTTTAAAATCGATATTGTGTAAGCATGACGAAGGGTTGGTTCTAGTGAAGGTTTATTTTAAAGTGGGGATTCCATTGATCTTCGTGAGTATGAACGGAGGTTGTCTCAACCCTCACGTTTGGCCCTCTTATTATTATTATTATTATTATTATTATTATTATTATTATTATTATTATTATTATTATTATTATTATTATTTTCTGAGTCGAGGTCTCTTTGGAAGCAGCCTCTCTATTCTCAGGGATAGAGGTAAGGTCTGTCTACATCCCACCCTCCCCAGACCCTACCAATAGTTCACTATTTGTGGGATTTCACTGGGTATGGTTGTTGTTGTTGTTATTATTATTATTACTTGTTTGATTTACGAGGTTTTGTGGTGTAGCAGTGGCGGTTGTTTGAAGGAGTACCGACTCAGAGGTGGTGGTGATGGTTGTTTGAGGGAGGTGGTGGTGGTGGTGGTGGTGGTGGTGGTGGTGGAGAGGTGATGTTGGTTGTTTGAGGAGATGGTGGTGGTGGTACAAGAAAATATATATATATAAGATTTGACTGCTTGGATGGTCCCTATGGGTAGTTTGGTCATTTTACATGACTTAACTGAAAATTTTAACGAAGTTAGCTGGTAAGGACCAAAATGTTATAAAATGTCAACGTTGGGGTTGGGGACCATTGAAAATATATGGGAGCATCGGTGCAATTCATGCAAACCACAGGGACCATCCGTGCAGTTTATAAATAAATCAAAGATAATTGGCATGCTTAATCTGAAACTAAAATATGTTATCTAGCTCAAGGAAGCAACAATCATGTGACATATGTTACAATTAGAAAATATATATATAAACTCATGTAAGTTATTAACACACGCATACTAACACAATCATTATCCTGCTATAAATCTCTGAAAATTTTAGCACTTTGTTAACACGGTCATGCGAAAACCTAGTGGCAACATATAGTCATATACTAGATACCTATTTAATATAAACATATTTTAACACTTGTCTGATATATACCTAAGGATAATGTGTGTGCGTAGTTAAGGATATGTACCGGGGCACCATAGGTGAAGAAGTTGATGCTGAATGTTCGGAAAACTGCACCTCTTAACAAAAAGTTGGTGTGCCTTTCACCAGATCTACAAATAACCAAATATTTGTAAGCAATTAAATTGCCATTAAATTTAACACCCTAGAGCACTATTTTAGATTTTTTTAACTTGCTCCCTGAGTTATATTGTTTACCAAATATATCCCTAGTAAATAGCTATTAATTAAAAAAACCCTATCTAATTATTAAAATAATAACCTCCATGATTAAAATATTTATTAACTTGAGGACCAGAAATAACGCTTAGTATAGCAATAAAATAGACGAATTTTGCAACACATTTCAAATCAATTACCTTGATTCACGAGTGAAGAAAGAATTTGTTGATGGCAGAAGATGTTCAGTCAAGTTGCCTTCTCTCATGGACATTGTGAAATTCATTTCCTCCAAGTCAGGCTTGACAAAAGATAACTGCATAAATGCTACACTAATAATTAACTGCAGCAAAGTTTATTACGACAAAGCATCATAACTTGTAGTCTTTTACATGGGGTGATTACGTAGAAATACACCATACGATCAAGACTTGTGTGCTGGAAAAAATTAGAGGAGGGGAATTTGAACCCATTTGCTAATTAATGGGTCATTGGGGTATGTTTGATCTCAAATGGGTGAAATTGGTCAAATAAGAAATACCCTAAAAGCCAACAGGTCAAACTAGCCGAAAATCAAAAGCTGCCTAAAGGGTATTGTTGAAATAATATAAGTTCTGTTATCGTACTTGACACCATTACTGTTCATACTGTCTTGGGCAAAAAAATGTTTCAGGTCAACCCGACCAACTTTGATCCGTCTCGTAGATTTACCATTTTGACTTGTTACCCAACCTTCCCAATTTTCCGCCTCTAGAATAAGGTGTACCCCAAAGTAAATATTAAACGAGTTCTTAGAAAAAGGTGTACCCCGAAAAAAAATAAGATTAATGAAAAACCAGAACAAATTTGTGTCCAACCAGATGCTGGAGAAACTTTGTATAAGCCAATGAAATCACCAATTGCACTAAAGAACTTAGGTAATATTATGGGAAGCTGATAGACATAGAGGAAAAAGATATTGAAGCCCGCATACAGCCAAAGAGGTCTCCACCACCTTCATGACAATGTAAACAAATGCAAGAAATATTCGTTAATGGATAATGATACTTTTTGCAGCAAGTATCAACATTATTGGACTAGGATAGATCTGTGACAGATAGTTACCTGAAAAGGCCATGGAAGTTGCTTGTTAATGACCAATCAACAAGACCCACACAGCTAGAAACAAAAAATGGTAAGGAAATCCAAGAAGTGTTGCTGATACCCACAACCAACTGAACAGCTGGCAACAGCAAGAACAAAACAATCTTCACATGTGAACCTTCCATATTACCAGATCAAACAGAAAATTTTCAGTCATTAATGTAAATAAGGGGCCTTTTGGTTCACTTATGTTTTTGGAAGGAATCTCAATATCTAATGTGTCAAAAGGAATTGGAAATTAAAGGAGTTGGAATCTGTGGCGTTTGGTCTTCAGGATATGGAATGGAATTCAATTTATAGTAGTAATGAAAAATTATTATATAGTTATGAAGCTGTAGTAGTAATATGGTATAACTTTAATACTAATAAAATTTTTGAAAATTACTACAATAATATATAATAATTAATAACAATGTAATAATTGAGGTTATCAAAGATATATTTTGCTCAAATTGCTAAAGTGTGTGCCACAGTAGATGGGAAACTATAAAGGATATGCTAAATGTTATACAATAATGCAATATGCACTCCAAGATTCAGTTCTTATGCGTCAAACTTGAATTAGATAAAAGTGTTAAGTAAACGCAAAGTTGAGGATTGGTATGTTGGAGAGAAATCATTAATCTGTACCTACCTATTTGCTCTATGGCTGCTGCAAGACTCCCCAAAAACGATTCTGCCCATGTAAACAGGCCTAATCTGATCTCATGGAGTTCGGTAAAAGCAGTAAATGCCACTAATAGTTGCAAGATTATAACATATATTACTGTTGGTGATCTCCATGTTTGGACTCTACAAAAAGATAATTCATTAGCATGCGAAAAACCATTATTTACAGCAGGAGTGGTTGAAGTAGATAACATTATGAGATTGAAAATGAAAGTAAATCTTACATCATGAATCCTATTAACTTTGCCCACAAAGGCTCTTCTAAATTGCTTCTTCCGCACCAAATGGCCCATGCAAATAGAAAAATCACTTGCGAAAGGATAACAACAACTGAGAAAATAAGAATAGACCATAGTAGTGTTCTCCCCCTTGAGTGAAATTCTACAAGAACAAAATGATCTAAGTAAGCTTGATGTGGTATCAACTATCAATTGCTAAACGTACACAATATAAGAGAATGTTAAGTTAGACACGTGTATAAGATAATTAAAATGCTTGAATTAGATAGAGATAAGCTGCTGGAACTCAACTTTATACAACTAAAATATTTTCTAAGCAGCCGATGGGTAACTAATTATCCAAAAACAGCATTCATGTGAATAAAACTTGAAACGGTTCATTGCAGGTGTGTTTCACCATAATCATGCAAAACATGAACCATAAAAGACTATTTTCTGACTTTTGCACATCACCTATTATCTTCACATATTTCAAAATACTTCCTAATAATTCAATTATTTCCTAATTTCCAAAAGTAAATTGAAGAATCTTTGGTCACAACATGTTATTAATTTGTTAACTAGGCTAAACTGGAATTCATATCTTATAACATAAATAAAATAACTTCAACATACTTAAGAATATAGAAAACAAAGATAAACAAGCAAGATTCTCTTTACCTCTTTCCAGATAAACAAACAAAACAAGTAGAGAAGCTACCAAGTTCCCAAGAGAGATCAAACTGCAATTCAGTACAGCAGCTGCAAAAAACAAACAGTTAATGAAATCATCAAATACATTTTCTAAAGATTCAACATTCACGCGGTTATGAACTCCTTCAACTTGAATCCCTGATTAACTCACATTCGTACCTAAAGTCTCCAATAATTTCAATTGAGAGGACTCACTGAACATCAGTCATATGAATCAACATTAACTTCATTGTATTGTAACCTGAATACCGAAAATTAATTGCTACTTTTTTAGGTCTCCTTGTTTTCACAGTAATCTCATAATCCAAGAGATTCATCAATACATTTTCTAAAAGTTTAACAATCACGCAGTTATGAACCCCTTGAACTTGAATCCCTGAGTTAATTCACATTTGTTATTTGTACCTAAACTCTCCAATAACTTCTACTGAGAGGACTCACTGAATATCAGTCATATAAATCAACGATAATGCTACATAATCACGAAAAGCCATTACGACTACAAAAATCATTTTGTTGTCTTGTAACCTAATTCTCGAAAACTGATCACAAATTTGGTTTTTAGCTCCCATTGTTCCCACAGTAATATCCATCAAATACATTTTCTTTGTAAATTCAACAATCACACGGTTACGAACTCCTTCAACTTGAATCACTGAGTTAACTCACTCTTATAACTTATTCATACTTAACTCGTCCAATAATCTCCAATTAAGACGACTCACTGAACATCAGTCATATGAATCAACAATAACTTCACATAATCACCAAAAACATATTGTACTGTAACCTAATTCTCGAAAACTGATCGCAAATTAGGTTTCGAGATCTCCTTTTTTACAATAATAACATAAGCTCATATACATAAACAATAACCAGCTTTGACGATAAAAATAATGCATCTACATTAAAACGCAACGAATTTCACAATATGCATGCATTTACGCCCTAATTCATACAGATTATCCTCAAATAAAAGTTGCTCGACGATTAATATAAACGAAGAAACAAAACCGTCACCTGAAAATAGTAGCAATGACAACAGAAATCCACCGATTAAACCACGCATTATGCGGTTGTAAGGTCGAAATCAGATCGTTCATATCATCAGTTGATTGATTGATTGATTGTTTAATCAGTGAATTTGTTCTTCGTGAGCTGAAAATTGGAGAAAAATTACTGAATCCAGAATAAGGTATTGTTGTTTGATTGATCTTCAACGGAAGATATATACGTAAAAACAAAGGTATTTACATCAAGATGGTTCGAATCAGAAGATTATTGTGTGTGTTACGTTGTAAATATGATTTGAAGTTGATAACTCATGTTACGTTGTAGCTTCAAAAGTATTTTTATGGGATATTATTATATTGACTATAAAAAAAAAACATTTTCAAAAAGTTAAAAAATTATGACACGTTAAAAGATATTGAATTTTAGTTTAATTTTATTCATAACAGTTTCTAACATATTATATTACACTTATACAATGCAATTGTAAAAAAAATAAAAAGTAATAAATTAACAATAGCATCTCACTTCGTAAGTCACTCCTTTTATGATGTTATGTCGACAGCACTCTAGAATTGATGTTTGTTAGTGACCTTATTATGTTTGTATCGTATCTAAAACTTTGTCGCATAGAAATCGTCATATGCGGTAACGCGCGGGAACAATAAACTAGTTATTATAAAAGTATAAACCGAATTTAGGCACGGTTAAAAAAAGTAATTTTAAACAAGTTATTTGATTGTGTAAAAAGGAATTTTTATAAGTAAAGACTCGTTTGGTTTTTCATTTCATCTTTAATTCGTACAATCAGAACCTTCATGATAATCATGATCATTTTTCTAGCACTTCCTAATTAGGTCATGGGATGTACTTTAACATTTGGGGTGTTAACAGTGACATGACATGTTAACCGACGTTATACACCACTGCCTCGTTGTGTTAATGGGCGTTAAAGTGGTTATATGTTACCATGTTAACGTAATGTTAAGAGATTTAATTATTTTTGTTTCGTTTTCTAAACCAAAAACTACTAAAATTAGTGTTAAATAGAGTTAAACCATTTTCTTAAGGTAAGGAAGTGAAATGGGAAAACTTAGTGATATGAACTTATGTGAAGATAAGAAGGTTAAAGTAAATCTATAACTATTTTGTGTTTTGTTAACAAAATCACATATAACATTAAACTAAATGTGATTCATTTATAGGAAATCTAGACATATTTCCAACTTTTTGCCTATACCAAGAAGTTTTCAGTTTTCAACAGGTAAGTTGTGCTATTGTTCCATTTTATATGTAGTCATGATTTGGTTGGTTCATACATACCAGGTTGTTTTCTGTGTTTGGGTTCAGGGCCGGGACCATTGACCAAAATGCTCGCGTCATGTAATGTAATGGAGGGTTTGATTTCTTTCCTCTTCAATAGGTATGATAAACGAATTCAAACCCATAGGTAAATATGAAACACAAGGAAGCAAGATGATATTCAGGAATGTTATTAGTTCTAAAAAAAATTGTAGGTATGGAACGATTATGATACTAGGTGATACATGATCTAATTACCCAAAACATACATTCTCGTTTACCTTATAATCATACCCGTAAACATTTAGGGGCGTGTCAAGAAATCCCCTATCCCCCCCTATCCCCCCCCCCCCCCCCCCCCTCAAAAAAAAAAAAATCCTACCTGACCTGCTTATGCATATAATACAAGTCGCGATGCACACAAAACAAGGTTTTCTTGGCTATTATTCTAACTCTTCTACCCAAGAGCAAAAACCAAAAAAAAGCCAAAACATATTCATAGATTCATACCATAATACCATATGCCCATCTATCTCAGCTAAACAATATACTAACATCAATTAACTCCTAAATTAGCTACATTCATATCATAGCTTCATACTTTCATACCCTCTACACATCCATTGCAGTTCAACAATATACTAACATCAAGATTAGGTCTAATATTACCTCCAAAAGGAAGTGCGTTACGGTATTTTTCTTATATGGATATCAGCCACATTCCTCACACACCCATACCCTCCCTTTAACCATCCATACTCATCACCTTTTTCTTCTTCTTGGTGCTACTAGCTGGATTTTTTACCACATTTTTAGGAACCGTTTCGCGCATTATTTTCGGTGCTGCGTAACAAAAATCAGATGGCGAAATATGACTGCATTCCGGGTGGTTTTGAAGGTAATCCACTATTCCTGGGGTGGCTCGTATCTTGTTACCTTGAGGTGTCACATACTGCACATCCACTTTAGAGTAATCACTTCTAACAGTAGCAATTCTCTTGAAACCCTTTGGGGTTTTGGGGATGTCTGGTTTGTCTAGGACCCAAACTCGAGACGAGTCAACGGTGATGTCAGCAGGCTTTTCACATGTGGTCCCTGGGAGTTTGTTACAAACGAATGGGTTTTCGGTTAGGTTGCATCTGAACTCTTCAAAGTGTTCTTCGGATGCTAATTTCCTCCATTTGTAACAGTTGTCACATTGCACTGCAAAGGCAACAATCACACTTGTTGATGATTCCTGCATGAACAATTGATCAGGTTTCATTAGGGACAGAAGTGTAATTAGTGTCTAGAAAAAGCAAACGATGTGACAAAACTGGTGGCTGGTAACAGATAATTCATTCAAATGGGTCGCATTGTGTCACATTGGCCCAAACAGTTTTTGCTTAAAACTTAATACATTTTAATATGGGTAATGTAGTAGGAAGCCATCCATGTATTCCTAACTTTTTTCACTAAGGCCACCATATATAAAAACTTCTTTAGACTGTAGCCCAAGTATGTATCCTGTTTCATTTATACCAATTTCACACAAAAGCATGTTGAACTACAAAAATACCCTTCAATTTTTCAAAGCAACAAGAAATTTACCCCTAACATGTTTTTGGCCAGCACCAGCATATGCAACCAAATACATACTTGGGGGGCATGTAAAGTGTCTTATATAAATCGATGGCATTTATGAACAAAGTTGAATGCCTAAATGCCACAAATTAAACAATTTGTGCGTCAGATAAACATATTTTAGTTGATTTTTCACCCATATGCAACAGCATCAGCAGCAATAGGAAATCAACTTAATATGCAAATAATGGAGAAAACTTGACTAAATGCAAGTAGCTAGTAGCTACCACCTCCTATGACTAACAGAAGGTACCCAAAGTTGCCTAACGATCACAGATGTAATAGTTAAACTTGATACTATGACTAAGTGGACACTAAAAAGGAAATTAAAATATATTAGAACATTCAATTCTGACTTGTTACCTAAAGGTCCTAAACAGACTAATCCAGTCAAATCTTGACACCTCTAACAAAGAACTATAATCCAGAAACTCATATTCGAACAATAAGATTCTAATATACTACCAAGAAGATTCAAGTATCCATTAGCACTACAAGAAGGTCACCAGCCATATGCAACAACATTATCAGCAATAGGAAATCAACTTATTATGGAAATAATGAAGAAAAATGACTAAATACTTCCTCCTAGGACTAAAAGAAGGTACCCAAAGTTGCCTAATGACTTAATGAGCATAGATGTAACTGTCAAACTTAATATTGTGACTAAAGGCACACTAAAAAAAGAAACTAAAATATATAAGAGAATTCGATTCTGACTTGTTACCTAAACATACTAATCTGCCCACATCTTGACACCCCTAACAAAGAACGATAATCCAGAAACTCAGATTCAAACAATAATATTCTATATACACATCCAATAAGACTCTTCTAGTAACCATCAGCACTTGAAGAAGGTACGCAACAACATCAACAGCAACAGAAAAGCAGAATTATGCAAATAATGGATAGAACTTGACTAGATGCAACTTCCTAAGTAACTAATAACTACCATCATCCAGGGTAATGAGATAGGTGTACTGGTATGTTACCAGGTATGAGATTAATTATAAAATGTTTCACAGCTACGAGATAGGCATGGTATAGCTGCAATAGGAAAACAACATACAACGTAAATAATGCAGAAATTCAGATTTAAACAATTTTCCCCAAATCACTTGTTCTTTTAACCTATAACCTTCTTTTGGCTTTCTTGCCAAAATTAAAGGCAAATACAATGGTTCAAACTACATTGTTTTTCATCCAACAATCTAGGTAAGCTTTCAACCAAAGGGCAACTATCTCTCGCTGAAACAACAATCCACAGTTTCAAACGGAGCAGAGAGATTCTAGAACGCACAGGCATATTCACATTATAAATTCAATGTGCATCAAAATTACTTCAAATTTACCGAAAACTAGCAATATATAACATCTCAACGTTCAATTACACATTCAGCTCATTTAAAGCCCTAATCACTGCAAAATATCATTATCTCAACGATCAAACTACGACATTCAGATTGTTTAACGCCCTAATCACTAGCACAACCTTGATTACAGTAGTGTTACATCAACTTTACGTAAACCTAACAATATATCATCATCTCAACGTTCAATTACACATTCAGCTCATTAAAGCCCTAATCACCTGCAATATATCATTATCTCAACGATCAACTGCAACATTCAACTAGTTCAAAGCCCTAATAATTAGCACACCCTCGATTACAGTACTATTGGTTCAAATCCACGGAAAACTAACAATATATCATCATTTCAACGTTCAATTGTTCATTCAGCTCGTTTGAAGCATAATATTAGGTACAAATTTGTTGAATACTATATTACTATTCAGCATGCTTTTCAGTCGTGCTTTTTACGTTTATATATCAGCTGAACAAAAATAGGATATAGGAAGGAAGAAAGGAAGTGAAGTATGGAGGTTTAAGTTACCGTTAGAAGAAGTTGCATTCGGACTCTTCTTCGTCGCCGGCGACTTGCTTGCAGATCCCTTCTCCATCGTCTCTGACCACACTCTCTTGCTCCAGCTGTACACGAGTACGAGTCTTCTTCACCAAGATATTTTTGTAGAATAATATCTTTGTAGCAGTAGAAGAAAGATCCCGACACAGCAAAAAATTGGTACCTATATTTGTTTTCGGTACCGTACCATTATAATCGCCAATAGGTACAATAGGTACAACTGATTTTCTTTTTTTTTTTTTGGTCGTGTGCGTTGTAGCGGCGTACAATGGGTGAAAACATGTTGTAAGACATGAAGTATAAAGCATGATGTGTAAGACATAATTTTGCGACACACAATTCGTAAAACAAAATATGTAAAAGACAATTACAAAAAAAGTGTAAAACACATTGCTAGACATTAAGTGTAAAATACAATGCTTATGACATAATACGCTACATAAAATTCATAAAACACAATGCATTGACATTTTCAAAAGTAGGAGTAGTAGTTTATGGGTTAAAATAACAATATTTTAAAAGTTGAGGGTGTTAAAAATAGAGTAATAGTGCAACGGAAAAAAAAGACAGTTAAAAACTTGAGGGAAAGTAGAAGTAATAGTATGCGGGTAAAAATTGCAATTTTAAAAAGTTAAGGGGATGTAAAATTGAAGTAATAGTGCAAGGGGTAAAAAAGACGCATATCTTTAACATTGAGGGGGCGGTGGAGAAATAGCGCAAGAATAATAATTGCAAAATGTAAAAATCCATAATTTTTGTAAGGGTAAAAATTGCATTATTTAAAAGTTGAGAGAGTGAAGGTGGAAGTGGCACCGACACTCCCTCAAAGGATATAGTTAACTAGTATTTTGCCAGCCGCGTTGCGGCATGTTGAACCATGCAGTAACACACTAAATGTAAAGCACAATGCGTAACTCATAAAGTACTATGTGATACACGCAACTTGTAAAACACAATGCGTAATAGACAATTACTGAAGTGTAAATACAATGCTTTTAACTCTGTTTGGGACAAAATTTACGTCGAAACGTGGAACAATGAGAAGCGCACATAAAATAAGCATGAAAATGTATTATATTTAACATCACTCATTTTCCAAAAAGAAAATAAAATCACGTCGAAATATAGACAAACTCGTACTTATACCGATATATATATATATATTCACACGTAAAAAATAGTTTTTCCAGGTAAAGGCACGAAAATGGGTAAATTCAAAACTTTTCAAAAGAAAAAAAAAATGATTAAGTCGAAACGTAGACCAACTTGTATTTATATCTATGTATATATAAAAATCCGCACGTAAAAAATAGTTTTTTCCCAAGTAAAGGTACGGAAATGAGTAAACTTAAAACTTTATAAATTAGTTTTTTAAAGTTGAGAAAGTGTAGGGTATACAGACTAGTAGTCAAGTGTTAAAATTGCAATTATTAAAGGTTAAAGGATGTAATATCAAAAGTAACATTGCAGGGTTAAATATGATAATGTTTCAAAGTTGGAGGGTCGGTGAGAAAAATCTCCCACCGACATTTCATTTTAGTATAGAGATAATTCGCACCTGGAAAAAAAATATTTTTTTTCCAGGTAAAGGCACGAAATGAGTAAACTCAAAAGTTTTCAAAAGAAAAAAATTTGACTAAGTTGAAACATAGACCAACTCCTATTTATACCGACACATAATTTCGCACGTAAAAAAATAGTTTTGTACCAAGTAAAGTATGAAAGGGGCTAAACGTGAAACTTTAGAAACCGTGAGTCAAAAACTTGAAACATGTCGATAAATTTGTTTATTTTTAAGTTGAGAAAGTGTAGAGTATGTGTAGTAGTAGCCTAGTGTTAAAAGCAATTATTAAAAGTTAAAAGGGCGTAATATGAAAGTAACATTGCAGGGTTAAATATGATAATGTTTCAAAGTTGGAGGGTGGGTGATAAAATATCCCACCGACATTCCATTTTAGTATAGAGAAGATAATACTCAATTAAATTTTTACGTGTTTTTTGTATGGTACTGATTGTGTCCCTTATTTGTGTTGGTTTGAGTGGACGGACAGTTTTTTATCCAAATTATTATCAATGTTTTAAAAACCGGTTTAATACCAGCCGGTTGAACCGATTATACCGCTTACCGGTGGCTTGGCCGGCACGAATTAGTACGGTATTTTGGGAAAACGGTATAGGATTTGAACCGCCGGTAAATTCCGGTATACCGGTTTATACCGCTATACCGGTACTGACACAAGGTTAAACTTTGGACTTTATCGACCCGTAGTGAAGGTATAAATAACATGTGTGGTGAGAAAGAGCATGAACCGTTTATTAAACACAAAGTGACTTATATATATGTTACTTATCTTATGTAATTTTAGTATATTTTGATTATTGGTAACTAAAACTTCTTATTAAAGATTGTAGAAAACGAATATGGTTGTACTTTTGTTGATAAGGATGACGATGATTATAAATTTTATCTTTAAGTAATCATAAACTTGATGTATTTAACACTTGAATGACATAAACCTAGTATTCACTTTCATATAAAAAAAACTTTGTGTGGGTAATTTTGGATTATTTTTTGATAATGGATTCACTTTTGAATTATTTTTTATTATGAAATCGTGTACTATTGGACTACTTTTTTAATTAAAGTTGTATTTTATAGAATTATAGGTTTAAGTAGTCAATCCGGTTGAACCGCCCGATACAACCCGGTTCAACCGGTTGAACCATTTCTGAGTCCAATTCGGTACGGTTAAAAAACCGGTTTTTAAAACATTGATTATTATAGTGATTTGTAAAAGTTTTCTATAAATCAACTAGGATAAGCATGATATTCATGGTGTATAAAGTAATTTTAAATGTTGTACACATTGACATTTTGTTGATGTTGGTAATATGTTATTTGAGATTTTTGTGATACGATATTTCTTATGTAGATGATGATGTTAAATTAGACTGGCCTATCTCATATGTATTTCATATGTAAGTGTGGGCACTTCGCCATTGAGGCTTTGGTCCAGTGGTGTGGGGTGAGGGTGTATAAGGTGAGGTCAGGAGTTCGAATCCTCCCACATGTGATAAAGGTGAATATTATGGAATATTAAGTGAGGATGTAATTAGTCGTTCAAAAAAAAAGTGTGGGCACTTCATGTCGATGTTTTTAAATGATGTTATTAAACTCGTATAAAGAAACCGTAGTGGACAAGATTAAACATAGATAAAAAGTAATCTTAATAATATGAGGCTGGCGCTTCAAAATTATTAGAGTTTTGGTATAGATGAATAAAGACAATCCTTAAGGATGGGCCTCCTCCACACCCTATAGCCTTAAGAGTATCCTAATGTTTGCTCTTAGGGGTATTTTATAAATAACAAAAAAGAAAAAATATATAAAAATTACACTCTAGAGACGAAGTTGAGGGGTAGCACGGGCACCTCTCTCAACCTAAGCTAAATCCATCCCTGGCCCACCCAATCTCTACATTACCTTTGGTCTCTACGGTATACACTCGCATGCCGAGCAAGCCACGCCGATCCTCACATGCCGCAACACAACGGAGTGTGACTTACCAATCTGCCGCTTATTGATGCGCCATGTCGGCAGGGTTTGCCGCATGCATACTGTCCACCCTAAGGAGCTGAGCATTTGTGTAGATTAATGGTAAGACAGCAAGCCAACGTTGAAAGGTCAAGGTGGTGAAATCTGACAAGAATTTTAAAAATATACTCGTTGAGTTGGGAAATCTGATGATTTTCATAATACATAGATAAATTTTGCCATCTTATATTTAGTTATTTTGCTAAATTTGTTGGCAAACTACTTACAATCTTGGATCATGTATGAGATCGACTTGTGTAGTTGTGTACACCCCTTTGTAAAGAAACTTGGAATTATTTACTTAAAATATTGACACATTTGGAATACTAACTTTATAATAATCTCAAACTCAGACGAAAACAAGTTTGTTCGATGTTTTTTCCAAAATGTTCCGTAAAGTTCAATTAGGTGTATACATTTTACATTTTTATCATATGACAAAGACTTCTCTTATTTCATTATTATAAATACAAATAAAGAATTATTCACAAATTTCTATACTACTAATGTACCAAAATAAAACCTTTCATACACTTAAGTTTTGCTAGACCAAAAACTATAATATATGATGGCTAGTAACCAGTTCACTCTCTTCTAAGTGGAAAATTTATTGTAAGAGACCGAATATGAATGTAGATCGGACTCAAAATCCTAATCCGAATTAAGAACTTGAGCCGTGTCACGCTATCTTTCGTTTGAAAGAGCCTTTTCATCGAGCATCTTCTTCTTCTTCTTCATCTTCCTCTTCCTCCACATCGACTGCTCCTTCTTAGAAGGAGACCGCGCATCCATCTCAATTGTATACGCCTGATATCCTCTAGGAGTAGACAATTGACCCGACCCTGTACTACTAATGGATCTTTCGATATCCTCAATTCCAGCTATAAGCGGTATTGGCCTTTCGGGTATTGAAGGTACCGGTAAATCTGCATCCAACATTTTCAAAACTTGATCCATTGTAGGCCGGGCATATAATTGTGGGTGAGAACATAGAACCGCGACCAATACATACTTCTCCATGATCTCAGGCGGACCACATCCGCCATACCATCATCAATAACTTCTAGAGGCGTATCGTTTCTCACCATCGACCACCTGCCCAATCGGCTAAAAGAATCGGTTGACCATCATCAACCGACAAAAGAGCCTTTCTTCCACTTAAAAGCTCTAAAAGCACAACACCAAAACTATAAACATCACTCCTTTCTGTCAACTGACCGTATAACGCATACTCTGGGCAACATAGCCCATTGTAACCCCGCCACGCGAGTGCTCAAAATGAGTCGCACCCCAGGTGCAAACTTAGCCAACCCAAAATCAGCCACTTTAGCCTCGAAATTTTTCATCTAAAAGAATAATTACTAGCTTTAATATCTCTATGAATAATCGCAGGCTGCGCACCATAGTGCAAATAAGCCAACCCACGCGCCATACCTAACGCAATATTCCTACGCACGGCCAACTCAAGTTGGCCCGTGCCACCTCTTTCTCAAACAAATGGTCATGAAGACTCCCATTTTTAACCAAATCCGTCACGATAATCCGCTGGTAACCTTCATACTGCGTCGTGGCGGTACATACCCTCGCAACGCCACGAGATTCACATGGCGAACACTCGCGATCACCTCAACCTCATCGTAAAACTCGCGTCCCAGACGCAGAACAGTTTTTAAACGCTTCAAACGCCACATCAGATCCATCAGACAACACTCCTTTATATACATTCCATAACCACCTCTACCCATCATATTATCTCTCGAGAAGTTTCTAGTAGCTTCCTTCTCATCATCAATGGTGTACCTGATCAACGTCGTGCTTCCAGTCATCGAATCCAAAGCAGACACTGCATTCATCTCACGTTTTCCGGTACGTTT